>CAJNDV010034713.1:6103-28841 GCA_905221635.1 Symbiodinium sp. CCMP2456 | reverse complement strand
CCTGATAAGCAGCAGTGAGGCTGGCAGTGCTCACCATGTCAAGCACTCAAGCCCAAATGCACCCACAAATCCAACACACACACCATACCATACCATACCATACCATACCATACCATACCATACCACACCACACCACACCACACCATACCATACCATACCATACCATACCACGCCATGCCATGCCATATCATGTCATATCGTAACCTATCGCACCATATCATGACATATCATATCCACATATATATATATAGATACAGATATACATGTGTGAGCTTCTTGAACATATGTACATATGAATATATGTAGGTATTACAGATACAAAAGTGTATATACAAATACTTATATATATATATATATGTATAAATATGTAATTATGTATATTTAAGGGTATACATATACATATATATATATATATATAGATTTAATGACTGGGGGACGCTGTACGACACTTTCAGGATCCCATGTTGAAGCTTCGCAGAAAAGCAGCTCCGATCTAGCTCTCCTTGGCTCGCTCCAAGTCGATCACTGAAGAGGTCCTGGGGCACTGAGGGTTTCGGGTTTGGGGGCTTAGAGTTTAAAGGTTGGGGGATTTAGGGTTTTAGGGGTTAAAGTTTAGGGTTTAGGTTTCGGGTTTGGGGTCTCAGAGTTTAGAGTTTAGGGTTTCAGGGGTTTAGGGTTTTAGGGTTTAGGGTTTAGGGTGGCGGGATTTAGGGTTTTCGGGGGTTTAAGGTCCAGGTTTTAGGGCCGGGAGAAAGGCGTCGGGGGTTTCAAGACCACAAGAGGCGACTGCGGAAAACCACCAAGTCTTCTGGGGCGGATCGAGGAAGCCCGAGAGGGTTGGGGAAAGTCAACGAAACTGAACTCAAAGGCACCCGAACCCGGAACCTGAAACCCTAAACCCTAAACCCTAAACCCTAGACCTTAAACCCCAGCCCCACAATCAATGAATCCCTTCCCTGACTTGAGGGCTTTCGATAGCTTAGTGCCTGGGCGGTTCGAGGTTGAGGGTTTAGGTCTTTGGGGTTTAGGGGTTTAGGGGTTTAGGGGTTTAGGGTTTAAGGTCTAGGGCTTAAGGTTTAGGGTTTAAGGTCTAGCGTTTAGGGTGTAAGGTTTAGGGTTCGAGGTTGAGGGCTTTTTGGCATGGGTTTCAAGAGTCTCAAGCGCCTCGAGCATGGACAAGAGACACAAGATTCGATTCGTCGAGCGTTCAGACACACGAGAAACTGCTACGAAATGCAATGCAATGCAACCCTAAACCCTAAACCCTAAACCCTAAACCCTAAATGAAACGCAGTTTGAGGTGTTGTTGCATGATGTAGCAATCTGCAACCTGCTTACTGCCACACTAACCACTAACCGCAAGAAGTCAAAGCTGTGATTTTTTGAGAGCAATATCGAGCTCCACGAACACAGAGGCTAAATGCTGGGTATTGAAACACCTAATGGCGCACACAATACCATCGCTGGACACAGTACAGGGTGGCGCGAAGTATCAATGTATTTCCACGCACTGCTATGCACTACAATAGATTCCGGCATAGTGGCATGGCGCATACGACGCATCATGCCACAAGATGTTGTGACACAGTGCCTGTCAAAGCGTGTGCATTTTGGCTTACGACAAGATTGCTATCTGAAAAAGCATAATAATGCGAAAAGCAGGAGACAGATATAACCAAATACCTTTCAAGAGTAACTCGGAATACAGACATGGGTACACGTGGATGCGGACAGGTGGAAAGGTACTGATGGAAAGTTGAACCAAGAAGTAGGCTAACTCGGAGATAGCTTGGTATGTGGGTTGACAGATAGGTCGAGGAAGGAATCGATAGAAGAAAGAAGCATGAACCCCAAACCCTAGACTCAAAATCGTAAACCCTACACTCTGAACCCCACCCTATACCCTAATCCCTTAACCCATACCCCATAGCACCTCACAATCCACAACGGCGGTACATTTGCCAAGCAGCCGTTTGCCAAGGAGGCCTTTACCGCAATCCTCCCATTGGAACAGGAGTTGCTTCAAGCCTGCCTAATACGGAGGCCTTCATGGTTAGAGTAGGGTTTGGGTGGGGTAGATTGTGGTGTAAGAAATAAGAGGAACTCAAAGGAAGAATGTAGCTCAGCATAGACTTTCTAGCCGAGTAAACTGCAGCCTGGTTTGCCTTATCATAGTACCATACGGCAGAGTACGGCATAGTATGCGACCGCACCGGCATTTATGGCAGTGCATCCTAAGTGTAGGCCTTGAATCACCGAAGTGCAGTACCTGTTTGAAGAAATACCAACAACTTTGGTCTACTCTACTGATTAGCAACCGGACAAATGTTGTGGTTGAAATTGACGATCGCAAGTGGTATGAAACATAGCTTTTGCTGTCTACTAACGGAATGACTAGGATTACGGCTTAGAGTGTGGGTACACTAAACCTTAAAACCCTAAACCCTAAACCTTAAACCCTAAACCCTACAGCTTAAACCCTAAACCCTAAACCTTAAACCCTAAACCCTAAACCTTAAACCCTAAACCCTAAACCGTTTAGTAAAGGTCCTGGCCAAAGTAAGCGATGACTGGATGGAGTCTGCGAAGGTGCGGAGCCTGGTGCAGACATGGAGCAGATTGGGCCCCGGTGTAGGAAAAGATTTAGGGTTTAGGATTTAGGGTTTAGGATTTAGGGTTTAGGATTTATGGTTTGAGGTTTAGGAAAAGATTTGGGGTTTAGGATTCAGGAGATAGGGTTTAGGGTTTAGGGCCCGGCCTTCCATTAACCGTCGGAGTCACGGTTTCAGGAGTCCCTTTGCTTGGTTCCCTGTTCGTTTCGCGGTCCTAGGCACCTGCCGAGCAGCCCGGCGGTCCCAACTTTAAACCCACTCTAAAGGCCCCCCCCCCCCAACTTAGGGTTTAGGGTTTAGGGTTTAGGGTTTAGGGTTTAGGGTTTAAAGGCCCCAACTTAGTAGTCTTGCAGGGCGTCTATGGAAGATGCGATGCTGGAGCTGCTTGCGGCGACGAGTATGAAACTTAACTTAGGGGTACCTCTAAGAGTTCCAGAGGGGCAGTTGTGGGTCGTAGGTCAAAGGACTTGGGGCATCGGCTATTCACTGCAGCATCAAGAAGAATGACCTGGCAAAGCAAATCTTCATCAGAGATGGAAAGAAAAGTAAAGAATTGTGTGAACTGCCACAGCCCTCAAACATCCAGCCATAATGCCACTCGATCAACACGAATGGGAGTTTACGAGAAACCTAGCCCACTCCCGAATACACCCCTAAACTACCTTACATCCTGCCCAACAAAACCCTTATTCCGTCATGGGAGATCGGCAAAAAAGGGGCCTTAACGGTTAGAAGAGGGCTTTGGCGTATACTGTATTACCGTAGGTTAAGGAACCCCAACGAATGATAAAGGTAACTGTTTGGGTTTCTTGTTTAAGCCGTATGCACCCCTTTTGACCCCATAGCATCCTTACAAAACTTGTAACACCCGGATGAAACCCTTCTCAGTCCCTGTCACACCTTTACCTGGGCTTCTACATTAACACACGTTTACCTGGGCTTCTACATAACCTCAAAACTAGAACTTTTGATACCTCATAAGAAAAATATTGTTGATGAGAGTTAGAAGAAAAGATACGTTAAACAAATGATAAAAACGGTGGATATGGGTAGTTCTCAAAATTAGGGCCCTTGTAAAAAGTGTTGGGATCCTGATTTAGAGAACTACCCATATACCCTAAACCCGAAGCCCTCATATAAGGGACCCCTGATATGAAGTGTAGAACCACTGAGATACTCAAGCAACAATAAGCCCAAAACCCTAAACCCTAAACTCCAAAATCCTAAAACCCAAAATCCTAAAACCCAAAAAATCGAAAAAAACCAAACCCCCTAAAACCCCAAACCCCTAAAACCCTAAACCCCTAAAACCCCAAGCCCTAAACCCAAAATCCTGAACCCCAAAACCCAAAAAAATCTAAAACCCCAAAACCCAAAAACGCTAGAAAACCCCAAGCCTCCTGGCTCGACCGCTCCCATGCTCGGAAGAGGTAGAGCCTCGAGGGCTCCAGGCTTTTCAGGGTCTTAGCGGCTCGGGGTTGGCGGGTTTAGGGTTTAGGGTTTCAGGGTCTTGGGTTTTAGGGTTAGGGTTTTAGGGGTTTTAGGGTTTAGGGGTTTTGGGGTTGTAGGGTTTAGGGTCTAGGGTTTTAAGGTCTTGGGTTCTGGGTTTGGGGTTTTAGGGTTTTAGGGTTTAGGGTCGTGGATTTTAGGGTTTTGGGTTTTGGGTTTTGGGGTTTATGGTTTGGGCTTTAGGGTTTTAGGGTTCTGGGTTTCAAGGTTTTAGGGTTTTGGGCTTTTGGGTTTAGGGGTTTGGTGGTTTGGGGGTTTGGGTATAGGGTTTAGGGTTTAGGGTGTGAGATTTAGGGTTTTGGGTTCAAGCTTTCAGGCTCTTTAGGGGTGTCAAGGTTTAGGGTTTAGGGTTTTAGGGTTTAGGGTTTTAGGGTTTAGGGTTTAGGGGATTTAGTCTAGGGCTTTGGGGATATGTTTGGCTTCAGGTTTTTTGGGGGTGGGGTTGAGATTTCATGGCAGTTCAGTGTAGACGCCTACCGCCTCGCCTCGGGGATCTTAGGAGATACGTGGTTAAAAGAAGTGAACATTCAAAAGGTGAGAGTTCTGAGGTTTGGTACTCAAAGTGTGACGGGTTTAGGGCTTCGGGTTCAAGAATTGGGAGTCGAAGCTTGTCCAGCATTCAAGTCCTACCTAAACCCTACTCCTAAAAGACCTACCCATGAGGGCCCCCTTTACCCGCACCCTGGCCTAACGTCACCAAACCTCTGGATGTTGCAAAAACACCCCATGCTCTCTAGGAGCCTGAGGCAACTCTTTACAAAAACATATGGGCTCTAAACAATCAGTACGAACATCCTCTCGTAGCCCTCATGAGTACTATCCGATACTCTCCCCCGAACACTTCTAGGTAGTAAGGACCTTGTATTACTTTAAGGTTCCACTCTACAGCGCGGAGACGGCTGCAAGATCCAACGACGCAGTGCTTATAGAGTTTAGGGTAGTAGGCTTACCAGCACATGGGATCATGTGCAAGTGTAACTTTAGTGACCCTACTCAAGAAGTCCCCTGAACCTCTACGTGTCCATGGTGATTCTACTTCTGCTGATGACTAGTAGGGAAACCCTAAACCCTAAACCCTAAACCATAAACCCTAAACCCAGGTACAGAAATAAGGGCCTGAAGATTTTAGAGCAGGGCTTCGGGGCTTTATGGAACCCGAAGCAATCACGGTACTTCGGCATCAGGCATGCTTCAACAACACTGGTTTAGGTTTAGGGTTTAGGGTGTTAAAACAGCATATCCCCAACAAGTCTTTCGTTTCAACTTCGTCCGGAGGAAAGGCTCGATGCATGCGTCAAGTGCGCTCGACCTCTGTCTGACTATAGCTTCTAGCTGCACGTCCACGATGTGCGGGGCCGCATGCGTACCGACTGAACCCTACACTTCCCTACAGTCTGAAACCCATTGAATCCTACAACTTCAAGCGGAAATTCTGAACCCGAAGCAGAGATCTCCAAGCCGACAACATAAACCCCAAACCCTTTGCCGAGATCCTAGCTTTTCGCCCTTGCCGCAGATGTCACACCTGCACAGAGCTTTGGGCTTGCGGTTTCGGGCATTGCCATTCAATCAGATACACAACCCCGCTCATCTAGGACATGAAGCCTTACCCTTACCCATACAGCCCTAAACCCTAAGAACCCCCAAATCCTTCAACCCGGAAAGCCCAAAAGCCTATAGCCCTACAAACCCAACCCTGTGCCGCCTCAAAGTTCAGGAACCCGAAAGAAAATAGCGTAGTAACTCTTGCCTCGATATGAAACTCTATCGAACCTTTTCAAACCTTGAAAGCTCTTATAAGAGATCTGGACCCCCCATAACACCCTCTTAAGCCTGTATAACAGCCTTATAGACCCGTATAGCACCCCTACAAACCCATAACACCCGCATAAAACCTCTATTGAATCCTGGTCAGCCTACACCCTAAACCCTAAACTCCTAATCCCCTAAGTCCGACACCCTAAACCCTCAACCCTAAACCCCAAACCCTAAACCCCAAACCCTAAACCCTACACCCTAAACCCCTACCCATAGGCCCCATAGTAGTTCCCTCTTGTGGCTTATATTTAGGAGCCCATTAGGTAATCCCAAAAAAGAACCACTATGGGGGCCTATGGGTAGACCCTACGCCCTACTCTTGCAGGCAGGCTCTCGGGAGCGCCTGCTGTCCGAATACTTCTCGCATAGCTGCATCTTCTCGGGGTTCATGGTGTAGTGGCCGGGCCCCTGGAAGAGTTGAGGTTCAGGCTTGAGGGTTGAGGGTTTAGGGTTGAAGGTTTAGGGTTGAAGGCTTAGGGTTTAGGATTTAGTTTTAGGATTTAGGGTGAATTTCGCGGCGGGGATAAGGGCTTACATGGTTTGATAAGGGCTTTGTTTGGTGTTATAAGGGTTTTACAAAACTTGAAGAAAGTTTGAGCGGGCTTACCAGACTTGAGGTGGCGGGCTTAAAGCCGTTCAGAGTTCATGGCAAAACTGGCAGCAGGCATGTCTCCGAAGTCTTACGAGTCATGGGTTTAGGGCTCAGGGTTTACTGCCCCACATCCTACGTAGCTAGACATACCTGTTCTCATCATTCCTGTTGCTGTCGTGATTACTTTTCGTGTGATGGTTAGTATTCTTATGAATTGGTTGTTGCCTTGTTGCTGCTGTGTTAATCTGGGTTCTTGTTAAGGGATTCAACTTAAGTTGCTATAATAGGGATCTATAGTAAATGATATGGTTTCTGTCTTCTTCTAATAACATAATTAAACTTCCTAACAACATCCCAGTGATTGTCATTGATATTGCTGTTTAGCGGGGTTGGGGCCTGAGGGTTCTGGGTTCGGGACGTAGGGATGCTCTGTTCACGCACCAGAATTTAGGGCCTACTAGAGGCCTCAGGGGACGTAGTAAATAATTAGGATTATAGGTACAATCATTGGGGCTGCTACCCTAACTCCTAAACCCCTAGGTTGTATATATAAGGATGGCTGCTTTGCTTGAAACCCTTGTTACCTCGCGTCCTTTCGTGACACGGCTCTTCGACATAAGCTGGAGCGCGGTGAGGCTTGCAGGATATCTGGAACCCTAAATACTAAACAGCAAAGCCTAGTGAAGCCCTAAGACCGCAAAAACCCTCAAACCCTCCTAAAGCCCTACACCCCTGAACTACTAAACCCCTGACCCGATTGGAGTTTAGCGCTTTCGGGATTGGGGTTCAAGGTTTATTAAGTCGTTTGACTTTGGACTTTAGGGCACATGCCCGCCACGGCGACCCTCCCCTCCGCCCGCACCCATCAGAAATCATTAACATAGTAGAAGAGGAAAGAGGAATACATCCTTTTGGTTGATTTGTTTCAGGTATAAAGTTGTCCAAACGGGTGATTTTTCGGGCTTGAGGCTTGGCATGGGAAGCCCGGAGAGTCGGGCCCATCTTTCCCTACCTTAAGAACCCAAAACCTACTTTTTTGTAGGGTCCCTATAAATCCCATATTAGGGTTCATAATAAGAACCTACAAAAAAGTGGGTGTCGGGTTCTTAAGGTAAACCCTAAACCCAGCCATCCAAGCTTTATGACACCATTGTAGGCATCTCTAACACTCCCCCTCAACCCTAAACCCGTAACACCTTTATCACTCCCCCTAAACCCTACACCCCTAACGTCTTGATCAAGCCCCCTAAACCCTACACCTAAAACCCTAAACCCGTAACTTCTTGATCAACCCACCTAAACCCTAAACCTAAAAACCCCCAAAACCTGTGGCTTCTCGCCCTAAACCCTAAACCCCAAACCCTAAACCCCAAACCCTAAACCCCAAACCCTAAACCCCAAACCCTAAATTTCTAAACCCCAAACCCTAAGCCCCAAACCCCTAAACCCCAAGCCTTCACAGATGCCGCCGCCCAGTTGTGTCTCCGGCCTCGGCTGCGAAGGCTCCCCAGGCTTCAAGGGAGCGAGAGAAACGCCCCCTGAGTTTAGGGTTTGGGGTTTAGGGTTTAGGGTTTTAGGGTTTTAGGGTTTTGGGTTTAGGGTTTTGGGTTTGGGGTTTAGGGTTTAGGGGTTTAGGGTTTGGGGTTTAAGGTTTGGATTTAAGGTTTGGGTTTAAGGTTTAGGGTTTGGGGAATAACGCACAAATACGGATAACGTGGCTAAGCACAGCCATCAATAAGACGAGTGGAACAGTCCCCCCAAGCCCCAATACAGATCATGGCAACCCCCCTAACCCCGAACCCTTAAGACCCTAAACCCCAAACCCGAAAAAAACCTAAGACCCTGAACCCTAATCCCTAAGAACCGCCTAACCCTAAACCTTAAGAACTCTAGGAGCCCTGAACCCAGGCTTCAGGCCCAGGGGCGCTGATACTTGCTGATGGGCGAATTAAGGAGCTCTGGTGTGTCCCAGATCTGGCGGAGCGAGAAGAAACAGCTTTGGGTACTTCAGCGTAGGGGCGCCTGGTATTTAGAACAGGGGTTTTGTGGTATGTTGTAATGTAGCTGAAGATTGGAGCCCCAAGGAAGAATACTGAACATATGGGTAATCACTCGAGCTTCTGTATTGCTTTAAGGCACTTGTTGACTGTAGGGCCTGGTTCGAGGGTGCTTTTTGGTGGAGTGGTTTAATGTAGGGGCCTTAAGATTTAGAATAGGGTTTTGGAGTCTCATACTTATAATAAAGAACACCCATAATAGTATAGGTAACTATTTAGGACCCTACATTACGGCTTTAGGGTTCTAGAAGTTCCACCAGGGTTTGAAGGCTTTACAAGGTGGCTTGCAGGGCTTGATGGGTTCAGGATTTCAAGGAACCCTAACCCAAAGACTGGAACCGAAAGGGTCCTTTAAATGAATATCAGTTTAGGGCTTAGGGTCTATTGTTTAGGCTTTAGGGTTTAGGGTTTGGTTGGAAGAAGGGCTTTGGTCTTCGCGCCTCTTTGTGTTCAGGGAGAGTTTAAGCTACGTGGTTTTTTCACTTTAGGGTCTAACGGCTTCAGGGTTCAAGCGTTGATGGTTCCGGTGGCCCGAATCAAGACCCCGCAACATCTCGCAGCCACTTATTTATATTATTTCAATAGCCATGAAGTAAATCAGCCGTCGTGCTGTCCTGAAACGTACAGCCCGATTTGGGGTGGCCTACTAAGCCTTGAACCCCTAAACCCTAAACCCTAAACCCTAAACCCTAAACCCTAAACCCTAAACCCTAAACCCTAGCCTAAGCCTGAAACCTCGAAGCGAAACCCTACTGCCGAAGCCCTACACTCTCCACCTCATCCCCAAAACCCTGTGCCCTAAACCCAGAAAACCCCTAATCAAACCTACAGTTCAAAAACCCCATATCTACACCCCAAACCCTAAACCCTAAACCCTCAGCCCTTAATCCTAAAACTCTAACCAAAACCCTAAACCCCAAACCCCAAACCCCAAACCCCAAAACCCCAAAACCCCAAAACCCCAAAACCCCAAAACCTCAAACCTTTTCGACGCCCTGCACCTCTTGGCTCTGCTTGTCGGGGCAGAGCTGCGGCTGCGCTTGCTCGAGATCCTTCGTCTTGCTCATGGATGATTAAGGGTTCCTTTACAGGTTACTTTAAGGATCCTATAAGAGTACTACGAGGGACTTAGTGAACAGGTTTTAAGGTTTAGGTTCTCGGGCTAAGGATTTAGGTTTCAAGGTGTGGGGCTTAGGGTTTGGATTTTAAGGCTTGGGGCTTTGGGTCGCTGCTCATTGTGGGGCCGTCTTAAAAAGGTTCTCAGGTATGTTATCATGTATATAGGGACGATATGCTCAGAAAAGGGCTATGAGGAACCCCAGAATAGCGTTTGGTAATCATTTAGGCCCTAAGCCCTAAACCCTTACCCCCCAAACCCTAAACGCTAAACCCCAATATGAATGCAGGCGTCTGGGAGATCAGACAACGGCGTAGCGGGTGTCTTCATGCTGATCGTCTGGCTTCTATATGGGTAGTCATCTTAGTTAGGATCCTTTTTAAGGTCCGTCTCGTACGGGTGCCGCCATAGGCCTTCTTTTGGGCTCCGAGCAGCGACCCTAACATAGAACACTACCCATATTCTGCAAACCCTGAAAACTAGATGCCTAATCATAAAAACCCTCGGAATTGCTGGAGCCCTACATCAACAAACAATAACTCTTCACACCCTCCACCCAGACCATACATCGCCCCATATCCCAAACCAAAACGTCAAACCCTGAAAGCCTGAAAGCACTACCCTAAAGCCTTACAACCGGCCCCCCCCTCCCCCAAGCTTCTCCGATGTCCTCTTCGCCGGGCAGGCCCGGGAGATAACCAGCAACTATGCCGGTGCACCTAAGGGTTTTAAAGGATTATCTCAACGGTTTGGTGCTCAGGGTTTAGGGTTCACAGTTTAGCATTTCTCTTTGGATCCCATCTCACCTGAGTATTTTAAGCCTGGTCTCTACGAACTTTCAAAAACCGATACTCTTAAGGCCCTGTTTACACCGACCAAAACTCAAACGTGAGTCCTACCTCATATGAAGGCTTAGGACACCTGATACGACGGCGAAGACCCGTACAACGGCAAAAGCGACCCTAAATCCTGAACCCTAAAACCCCGAGGACCGTAAACCCCAAAACGCCAAACACCCTAAAACCCCAAAGCCCTAAACCCTAAAAACCCGGAAGCCTTGACACACCGCGAAAACCCTAAACCCTCAAACCCTAAACCCCTCAAAACCCTCAAACCCTACACCCAACTATAACTAGGTTCCTGAGTGGCCCCTTAATAATACGGGTACCCCTTTTCCTGACACTCGGTTTTAATAAGGGAACCATACCACAAAAGGGCAAAAGGGTACTACTCAGGAACCTAGAGAACATGATGTACGCACTGCATCCTCCTTGCGGAGATGTCCGAGGTCCCACGCTGTAGGGCTTCGGGGTTTAAGGCTTTCGGATTTTCGGGTTCGGTGTTTATTTCGTAAGTTGTCGAGACGCTCGGCTGTGTAAAATGCTCTCGACAATGCTCTAGTGACTCCAATGCCTCGCCAAGCTTCGGTGTTTCCTGCAGGGTTGTCAAACATGATGTGCTGTCACGATTGCAAACGTAGTCTCGCAAGGCAAGTAGACCGCTTCACACCACATCAAACAAAGCTCCTGCCTGAATTGTGCGCAAGAATCTTGGGAGGATGCCCCAAACCTTCTAACTAATTACTCCAATCGCTGGACCCAAACTTGTTGCAACATACCCTTTGCGTGACACCTCCCCGAAGACTACCCTAAACCCGAAACCCAAAACCCGAATCTTACCACTTTGCCAACGAGGAGCAGCAGCGGGGGCTCATCATCCCATCTCGGGCGTCTGCCTTTGTTGAGACTGTATCCCCTAAACCCATATATCCCAAGCCCTGAACCCAAAACCCATAACCTTTGTTGAGAGGGTGTCCCCTAAACCCATATATCCCAAGCCCTGAACCCAAAACCCATAAACACCTAAACCCGGCCACAGCCGTTCACGGCAACGTCAGCAGTCATGCTCTTGCCAGCACCAGCGATATCGATGTGGTCTGTCTCTGACATTCCATGCCGTTTCTTATGTGTCCAACCACTTCGCTAAAGCTGAATTGGTTTTGCAAGAGACATTGCTGGCTACGGAACGCGCTGCAGACCGAATTTTCTTTCATTTGGCGAACTCGCGGGTGCCTTCGCAAGCTCGCCGTCCGCGGCCCCCCTCACACAGTCTGCTGGCTGCGGCCTCAACAACAGGATGAACCATATGACGAAGCCTCTGCACCAGCCGTCCATCGCTGCGGACACAACCATCACCAGTCGGCTGCGTTCAAACCTGACAAGCACAAGCAAGCAGCTTTCGGTGCACGGCTCAAGTATGGCTGCAGCATGCGGACAGCCTCGGCCGTGAACATACCCAGATCACGGCGATGAGGCGGTATAATAGGACGAGTCTCTGCTGCCTCCTGGTCGCCTTCGCCCAGGCGATGTCCTCCTCCGTGACCTGTATCTCCTGCACGGGAACTTTGGAGATACCGCAAAAGTCTGTTCTTCGCAAAGCGATCCAAGCGCCGGACCCAAACAGCCCGGATCTGCTGGTCGTGCACTATCACTAGCAAAGCCAATGCTTGCGCGCGGTCTTGGAACCGCCGCTCGCGCGACCGTGCGGGGAGTTGGACAGCGATCCGGGCCGCCTGGGCGTGCCCCTGCTGCGAAAAGATGTTAGCGGACGTTGCAGGCATTGATCGCGGTTTGCTGAACTCCCCTCCTCCAAACGCCAGTACAAGAGCAAATCATCCGGGATGGCCGCGATGACTCGCAACTGGCCGGGCTTAGCTCGGGCAACAGCAAACCATTATGCCGTTCTCCGTGTAGGACAGCCACGGAGAGTCCTGTCATGGATTCGCTGGAGGAGCAAAGGGTCTTTCGCAAGCTCAGTCCGGCCGAGGCACGCGACTGTTCCAGGCGATGTGCTCCGCAACGGTCGCGTATCTTTGTCTTTGGGCACGTGGCAATGTTGTAGCCTGGCAGCGCCTCGATACCAAAAGCCTGAATCGACAGGACAGATTGTTTCAAGTGAAGATTCCGCAATCCATCGAGGCCGAACCAGCTGTGGGTTGCTGCCACTCGCGATCGTAGGGGTTCGCCTCGCACACAATTCATAACTGATATCCCCCTTATCAACTAACGACGGGCAAGCCTTGGGGCCTTTTGCTGCAGCGAATGGCAAAGCCTTGCTCGGAGCAGGTGCTCTGATAATGTGTTGTGCGCCTCCTTACATACCAAAGGCACCACGTCACCGGGAATTGCCGACATGTCTGGTCAGGCGGGAATTGCGAGCTGGACATGTGCAAACAGAAACAGCTTCGGGTTGCAACTGACCATGCCATGAGACCACCGACGCCACGTTGCACCTCTGCCCTTGCTCCACCTACTAATGCGCTGCAGCGATCAGCCCTTAGCCTTCCGACCGAAGTCCAGCAATCGCGCCTGGGTGTTCCCGAAACTAGCTGATTAACTTTTATCAAGCATTTAGTGGTGGCGCTATACTGATGCTTGCTTGTGATGCTGCACACTAATAAATAAAGGCAACCGAGCGACATCCTTAAACCGCCTGGAGCTTCTTCGATTTGCATTACCTGCAGAACCCAAGCTCTGCCAGGAAATGAAGCGACATCCTTAAACCGGCTGGAGCTTCCTCCACACTATCAGAGCAACCCGCAGGTCGGTGTTGACCAGGGTGTGACCCATGCTTAGCGGCGAGCACAAGCTCTAGCCGGTTTAAGGATGTCGCCTGGTTTCCTGTGCGGGCGCGTGTTCTGCAGGTAGTAAAAATCCAGGAAGCTCCGGCCAGTTTAAGCATGTCGTTCGGGACCTTAATATAGTGGGTAGAGCCCACTGGCAATCACTGCTCGGCTTCTTCTTTAGGGTTTAGGGTTTAGCTCAAAACATCTGCACTATGGCATACTTGGGAGCTCAAAAAAAAAACTGCAAGCCGAAATCTGCAGCCCTACGCATTTGTGGGTCCAGGGTGTTGGCTTGGTGCGTAGGCTGTAGGGTGTAGGATTTAGGCTGGAGGGGTTAGGGTTCAACCTTTATTGCAGAACTTCTAATCTCATCCTGGCGGTGGCCACGAGTTTCCATAAACCCTGACACCTAAACCCTAAACCCTAGTCCCTAAACACCTGAAACTAAAACTGCAAACCCAAAACCCAAGCCCCCAGAATCTGAACCCTAAACTTAGAGGAATCCTACATTATACCAAAGAACCCTCAAAACAGTCTAGGTAATTCTTCAGGCCCCTAAATTAAGTATCTAATCCCTAAACCCTAAACCCGTCCTTCTCGGGCCCTCGAGAGCAGAGGGGCCGCAACCCCCAATACCATTTTGGATTTACGGCATTCATATAGAAGCCTAAATAGTTACCTATGCTGTTTTGGGGGGTTCCTTATTATTGTTATAGTATATCATACCCCCAAACCCTATGCTAACTATTAAGGTCCCTATATTACGTTTAGGTTTTGGGGTTTGGGGTTCAGGTTTAGTAGGGCTTCGCCAAGACCTTGAGACGTTGTTCCTGAACTCAGACTCTTCAGCGACCGCTGAGCGGCCAGATTGCACATGAATTCGGGAAGGCTAGCCTTGACTAATGTAGGGCCTTAATTTAGGGCCCCAAAAAAGCACATAAGCAAAATTACGATCCGGATATCCCATATCAATCCCCTTATAATGAAGCCCAATAAGGTAGGGATATCCCTATAAAAAGCTTATGCTTATGTTGCTTTTGGGGTGCCCAGTATACTATCATTCTATTAAGGAGCTCCCAAAATTAGTATAGGTAATTATTATTATGTAAGCCCCTGTATTAGTTGGCCTCTCCAGATCCATCAAGACCAGAGTCATCTCATTTCCTTTTGGAGCGCGATGGTGATGGCGTCGTCTGGATGGGCATGGCGATGGCCTGGTGACCACGTCTTGCAAGTTCCAGCAATCTCCACAGCGAGTGCCATCGTTGGGTCTAAGCACCTAGACTGTCCTGAGACCAGTACCATCGACGATTTTGGTCATCGTCACCATCCATGGCTTGAGCTGGGCTATAGAAAGCCTGCGTGGTGGATGATGTAGGGTGCGAGAGTGCCCTAAACCCTAAACCCTAAACACCCTTCTCAGCTCTCAGAAGCACTCCATCCCTGCATCCGGAGACGAAGGAAAACCCTTAGGACGAGAAGGATAGCAAGCCTCGGCTACAACATGAAACCCTGCCATAAAGTCTAAACCCTAAACCCCCAAACCCCTAAACTCTAAACCCAACCCCGAAACCCCTAAACTTTGGCCCTGAACCCTAAACCCCAAACCCCGCAACAAGCAACAAGCCCGACCTCAAGCTCCCCTTCTAGATTCGATCCGAAGCCCTCAACCAATGACCAATGAACCCTAAACCCTCAACCCTAAACCGTCAACCCTAAACCCTCAACCCTGAACCCTAAACCCTAAACCCTAAATCCCAAACCCTCAACCGGAAGAGCGAGACAGGCCGCGCTCCGTAGATAGGAGACTACCGAGCGTGGCGTCTGGCTCTGCCTTGGCAGGGGGATATTGTAGGGGCCTTAGTAATTGGAACAGGGTTTTGGGGTTCCCTTGTTAAAAATTATAGTATAATATATCCCCAAGCCATATTCTAATTATTAAGGCCCTTATACTAGGGTTTGCGGTTTAAGGAACTCCAGGTTACAGGTTTTAGCGTTTGAGTGCTTTAGGGCTTGTAGGGGTTAGTGGCATTTAGGGTTTAGAGGGGTTTAGGGTTTAGGGCTTTTAGGGCTTGAGGGTTTCAGGGTTTTTTTCAGCTTGAGGGTTGTGCCCAGCTGTGTAAGAATGTCATTGAATGTTCTAGATTCGCTGACCGGTTCTACAAATCTATTCGCCGTCGTCTCCAAGAGCTGAGCTGCTCCAAGAAGGGCCAGGGATCGCTGTGTTCGACCCTTCGTTGCTCCTGTGCTTTGCCTACTACGCCGGGGGAAAGTCTGCGGGCGACCAAACGGGGCTTTCATGCAATCCTCGAGGTTGTCCATAAAGAGCAAGTCAGCCTTGCTTGTCCTCCCCGTGAGTAAATATGAAGCCACGTGCGAAGAGAGGGCTTGACTCGAGGCCAAAAACATGGGCTCATAGGCACTCCTAAACCCTAAACCCTAAACCGTGGGGAACCGGAGGCTGGAGAGGGTTCTGTAGTCTAGGGGCTTCCGGATTGAGGCAAAATTGGGGGGCGGAGCTTGCAGACTTGGGCTTAGACATTTTAAAGCTTTAGGGGTGTAGGGTTCAGGGTTTCAGGATAGTTAGCTAGTTGCGAGGCACTGAATCGCCCTTGAAAGTCCCGAAACTCAAACCTTTATCCGGATGAACCGTAATCCTCATCATTTGACCCTACACCCTAAAACCTCAACCAGTATGTCTGTAACTCTTGTGTTGAATCTCTCTCATGCGCCCCTAGAGAGTGCACGTTTAGGGTTTAGGGCCCCGAGTGAAGCAAAATCCTTGTCTTGTTCGCTTGACGATGGAAAAGGCCCCACTCTGCCTAAACCCAAATCCTATAAACTCAGAAGTCCTCCTTTTCACAGCAATCAGACTTGTAAACACCTAATACCCTAAACCATAAACCCTAAGCCCTAAATCTAAACCCTCAACCCGGTACTCCCCAAAATCCCTATACTCGTTATAGTCTCTGTAACCCCTTTCTATAACCCCATACTCCCTACCTATAGCCTTTGATCCCGATAGTACCTATAACCCCTATAAACACTATAATCACCATAAACCCGCTTTGCCCTACAAACCTATAAACCCTATAAATCCCCAAAGCCCTGAACCCTCAACGTACGACCCTGTAAGCCATGAGCCAGTCATAACAAGCCTGTTTGAAGCTTCAAGCACCTATAATACCTTTTCCATTCAAAAAACAAACACACCAATTGCAACCGTAAACCCCCTCGAACCATTCCCGAAGATAGAACCTAACAATCCTATACACCCGAAACCTTCCCCACTAGAACTCAAAATCCCTGCCGACCCCATAACTTCTCAAACCTAAACCATCAGGCCCCCCTAAACCCTAAACCCAGTAACCCAAAACCCTAAACCCAGTAACCCTAAACCCTTAAACCCCTAAACCCCTGAAACCTAAACCCTTAAACCCTAAACCCCTAAACCCCTAAACCCCTGAACCTCTGAACTCCTAAACGCCACGCTGGATCCCATGAGTCTGCGGCAGTTGCGGCAGAGGCTTCGGCCGCGGCTGGCACCTCCAGTACTCCGGAGCATGGACAGCGGTTTAGGGTTTAGGGTTTAGGGTCTAAAATCTGCATTAGCCGTGTAGGCCTTAGGGTTTAGGGCTTTCAGCGATTGGGGTATGCAAAGTTCTTCAGGATTTCGTCCAGGAGGCGTATGTTTTGGAGTTTCAGAATTGAGGTTTTGAGGTTTAGGACCTGGTGTACGCTAAACCCTAAACCCTGCACCCTAAACTTTAAGCCCTAATCTCTAAGCCTTAAACTCGAAACCTTAAACCTTCAACCTTAAACCCTAAACCCCTAAACCTCAAATAATAAACCTTAACCCCTAAACCTTAAACCCTAAACCTTAACCCCTAAACCTCAAACCCTAAACCTTGAACCCTAAACCTCAAACCCTACACCTAAAACCCTAGACCTTGAACCCTAAACCTTAAACCCTAGACCTTAAACCCAAAACCTCAAACCCCAGACGTTAAACCCAAAACCTCAAACCCAAAACCTCAAACCCTAAACCTTCAACCCTAAACCTTGAACCCTAAACCTCAAACCCTACACCTAAAACCCTAGACCTTGAACCCTAAACCTTAAACCCTAAACCTCAAACCCTAGACCTTAAACCCAAAACCTCAAACCCTAGACCTTAAACCCAAAACCTCAAACCCTAAACCTCAAACCCTAAACCTTCAACCCTAAACCTTGAACCCTAAACCTCAAACCCTACACCTAAAACCCTAGACCTTGAACCCTAAACCTTAAACCCTAAACCTCAAACCCTAAACCTCAAACTCTAAACGTTGAACCCTAAACCTTGAACCCTAAACCTCAAACCCTAAACCTTCAACCGTAAAGCTTGAACCCTAAACCTCAAACCCTACACCTTAAACTCTGAACCCTCAGGTTTCGGCTTCGGGGCTGGTCGGGAAGGATCAGGATTGAGGGTTTAGGATTTAGGTTTAGGGTTTGGGGTTTGGGGTTTGGGGTTTAGGGTTTAGGGTTTGGGGTTTGGGGTTTAGAGTTTAGGGTTTAGGATTTATCGTTGAGGGCGAGGGTAAAGGGCCTTCCATGCAACACGGTTTAGGGTTTTGGGTTTTGGGTTCAGGGGTTTAGGGTTTAGGGTTCAGGTAAAGAGCCTTCCATTCACCACTGCAAACAACAATAATCTGTTGTCTGTGGTTCAGCCCTTGCAGAAGCCAATGCCGCAGAAGGGGCCACACAGCTGATATACACTGCTAGCATGACAACGTCCGTGGCGCACATGGACCGTGAACGAATCAACTGTCAGGCGTTGTCCAATACGAAGCCCCCAAAGCATTCTATTGCCTGCCCCATATGTATGTACGAACATAAGCATGCACATCGCATATGCATGCGATTCAGTAGTGCATAGTATCCTGTACGAATGATACAGCTAGCTTCTGTTGCTATCTACGGCTGTCCGCTGCTACCTCTTGTCTGCTATTGTCTGCTACTTCCTTTCCTGCGAGTACGTTTCCTGTGCTGACATGGCCGAGCACCCTGCACCATCACCTGCTGTAGCACAATCTATCTGCTGTATCTTCGTCCTGCTCCGATCTACGGGTATCTATGCTTTGTATTCTCTGGTTTTATCTACTGTTACCGGATGATAGCTGCTGCTATCTTCTCGTGCTTGCTGTTGTCTTCTGCGGAAATCGTGATTCTGTTATTCGCAAGCCTGTAGTTTTTCTCACACCTCAACTGACCAACTATGTCTAATGCTGTAAGCCGTCGTTTGTTTGGCTGCGTGTCGCTTGTAATCCCCGTGTAACAGTCAGTAGTATACCATGTGTGTTGTCAAAGGTAAGGGCTTGATGCCTGCTACACAACTGCTTGCACATACCTGACCATGTCCGATGTATGCCGTACATGCCATCACGGCGTATGCTTCTGCTGTGTCGCAAGCCTGTACATGTGTGAATAACTGTCGAGATATATCAAGACACAGGCAGGAAAAGGCGGGAGATGCAGGGACAAACATGTATAGGTATCAACACGAACAAGCTTAAAAGTAGGAGACAGTCCTGGCGGTGGTGCTGCGGTCTTGCCAGATGACGGCACGAAAATCTGGAATGTCTCCGAACTACGGTACTTTACTATTCTGTCGTTTCACTTGGTATGCTCTAACCCTAAACCCTAAACCCTAAACCCTAAACCCTAAACCCTAAACCCTAAACCCTAGTTACTACATGATCCGTGCCCTTTGTACTTCGGCTCAGCCCTCGGATTAAGGGTCCTGAAATCTTAACATCAGGGTTTAGAGACTCTGTAGAGTCAAGGACTTTCTGCGAATCAAAAGATTGAGTATGCATATACAGGTATAGGTATATGCCTAAGAGGTTAAGATAGATAGATAGATAGATAGATAGATAGATAGATAGGCAGGCAGGCAGGCAGGCAGACAGATAGATATATAGACAGACAGATAGACAGACAGACAGACAGACAGACAGACAGACAGACAGATAGACAGATAGATGGATTGATAGATAGACAGACAGATAGACAGATAGATACAACACAACACAAGCAATCACTATTGTATGCTTCCTTCATGATTGATTTAAGTGATTGCCGCTTATTCAATTCTCTATGTACTCGCTTGTGTTCAGCTTACTGAACAACATAGTCAAACTGAAGGGTTCAGGACTGAAAGGTCTGAGTGTCCTGCCGCAGGCACAGGCGCAGGATCATCTGGAGTGCCTTTGCCTCTCCCCTGGCTTCACAAGTTGCGCTAACGCAAATCGGTCTTAGAGCTTTGGGCTTAGAGTGTAGGGGGCTTCACAGGGTGTTGTGGAGAAGGGGGGGGGAGCAAAAGGTTTTGTTGTATTTTGATAAGGCTCTGCAGGGCTTTGTAATTTTATGGTGTTTTGCCTGCTTCCTGGGCATATTGAGTTTTGCATGGTGTTATACTTGGTTTGGTGCTCGGGTTACCCCCAGAATTGACGGGTATACCCAGGTATAGAGTGAAAGGTAGTCATAGGCTCTAGGGCTTAGGGTTTAGAGGTTTAGGGGGTTTCGGGGTTCAGGGGCTTCGGGTTTAGGGGTTTCGCATTATAGGCCCTAAACCCTAACCCTAAGCCCCTAAACTAGGGTTGAGAGGTTCAGGGTTTAGAAGTTTAGGGTTTCGGGGAAGATTGGGGGACAATTGTCTGCAATGCAGGCTGCAGGGACGAAGGCAACTTCATATTCCCCCGCACTGTGCAACCTTAATGTAGCGGCCCTTAAATAATTAGAGTAGGGTTTTGGGGGTTCCTTATTATGATTATAGTATACAATACCCCGAACCTTATTCCAATTATTAAGGCCCCTATAATATTACGGAGTTAACTCCGCAGTAATGCACTCTTGCTTCTCGCTTGCATTCTCCTCCCTTTGCGGCAAGATGCCTCCCTGACCACGTCCGATCTAGACCCCCGCATCCAACATGTCGGAGATGTTGCAAATTCAAGAGCTGATACATGCCGACCAGGCTTAGTCATATGACGCCACATTATTCGCGACTGGTGAACTGCTAACAAACTGTCGCAGAGTGCAAGAGCACAGAGAAGCCGTGCCTTGCGGCCCATTGCACAGCCCTCGGTCGGCACGGGCGCTGGCTGGGCGGCTTAGCTGCTCAGTCACGGTAGCCTGGGGCCTGGTGTATGAATATTTATAATTTCTGGTAGTGTAGGAAGCTGATTACCCCAACATATATAAAGATTCATAGCAGGAACCCTAATACAGGCCAAGGTTTTGTTAGTCATGCTTCTATATTAGGACTTTGGGACTTCGAGCGTCAGTCGGGCTCAGGGTTTAGAGTTTAGGGTGTGCTGGTGCTGGTGTGGTTGTTAGTGCTGCAGGGGTGTTTCGTGTTCGACTGCCTATGTAACGAGTCAGTCCTGCCATGACTACTAAAGTCTCCCGAAACAGCCTAGCAATGAGCCTTATAGCAATCCATGCAGTAAGTAACCCTAAACACTAAACCCTAAACACTAAACCCATGTTCATGTCATACCTGAGCCAGTGGATCGAGGCAAGCGCCATGCAGTCTGATGCTTCGGAAGAGCAAACAATCCGGGGGAAGTGGAGACTTTTGAAGGCGCGCGCCCCAACTTCCAAAGAATGAATTCTTGGAAGACTGTGGGAATGAAGTCGCGGCACTGTTGTTATTCTTATTTCTCCCTTTTTCTCAAAGAACCGCCAACGACGGCACGCAAGCTTGCTGCTGCAGCCCTGTCAAACTGCAACGCCAGAGGAGCGAGTATGAGCATCTCCCTGCATGCGCGGAACCGCGAGCTGCCCACTTCTTCCGGGTTCTTCTTAGGGATTTAACCTAGTTGACCATAATAGGGATCTACCATAAGTAATATGGTTTCTTTATGATGGTAACTTATCCTAAATCCCTTAACAAGAACCCAGTCTTCATCTTCCGTCCGGAACCGTCATTGCAGCTTCCCCAAGCCAGGAGCGACGCGATGCGCTGAGATGGCGAAGCAACGCGGAGGCACGTCAGAACCAAGGAGCCGAAGATGACGGGGGTTGAAGCCTTCGCCTCTTCAGTTGCGCACTTCTTCGATAAGGCAATGGCAAGGGCGCCCAGGAGCTCCGCAACAAGGGTTTAGGGTTTAGGGTTTAGGGAAGCGTCAAATCTTCAGAGCTTGATGCGCGAAGAAGGTGCAGGCGGTGAAGCTACCAGCTTTCGTCGAATCTCGGCCCCGGCGTCGCCCATGCTGGCCACCAGGCTCGTGAAAGCGCCCTGCTGCTGCAGAAGCTCCGAAGGTGAGCCAGTCTCAATCACCCGCCCGGAATCCAGAACAGCTAAGCGATCATAGTCGATGATCGTGTCCAGCCGATGAGCTATGCACAAAATCGCACAGTCACCGCAGGCTGATCGGATTGCACTCTGCACTTGCGCATCTGTCTTCAGGTCTACACTGGCAGTACATTCATCGAGAAAGACGATTCGCTGCTTGGCCAGAAGGAGCCGCGCAATGC
This sequence comes from Symbiodinium sp. CCMP2456, assembly GCA_905221635.1. NCBI lineage: Eukaryota > Dinophyceae > Suessiales > Symbiodiniaceae > Symbiodinium > Symbiodinium sp. CCMP2456. Next base: position 6,985 of record CAJNDV010034713.1, on the reverse strand, counting down.
AGATGAGCTGCACCGTCCCTGCTGAAAAGTTCGACCCCTTCTCCTGCACAGGCTCATCCAGCTTCTGCGGCATGCCCTGCACTTGCTCCTCTGGGCTTCGAAGTTATCTCTATAACCAAACCCCTCGACCCTAATCCCTAAACCCCAACCCCAGTCTAAGCTGGAATCCCTAAGCCCTAACCCCTAAACTCGAATCCCTAAGCCTACCCATAGGCCCCAAGTTCCTTTTTGGGGTTCGTATATAGAATCCTATAAGGTAATCCAAAAAAAAGGAACTGCTATGGGGGCCTATGGGTAAAGCCTAAGCCCAGTCCTCTAAATGCGCCAAGCGCAGGGCAGCCAGCAACTCGGCATCGCTGTATTGCCCGTGGAGATCGAGGTTCGACCTCATAGGGCCTAAAAAAGAGGGTTTAGGGTTTACGGTTCAGGACACAACGAACCAATAGGAAAGGGACGTCGCATATAAATCCCCTTCAAATGAAGCCCTTGTATTTTTGCTTATGCTTATCTCGTTGTCGGGGGCCCCCTGCCTCAAGCTCCCCGAGAACATCAGCGGGTCCTGCGGAACAATGGGCATTCTCACAGCACATGGTATCATACTACATGCTCGGAGTATTCTACAATATGAGTATACTATACTATACTATACTACACTATACCCATATTATACTATAGTGTGCTGCATCATTATCGTATATTCAACCCTAAACCCTAAACCCTAAACTTTAAACCCTAAACCCTAAACCCTAAACCCTAAACCAGTATATTCTGCTTCCTGGGGAACGATGGCCATGCTCGCCCGGAGCTCTGGGAGAGGTAGAGACGTGGCGCTCTGTCCTGGGTTGTGGTTAAGGGACTTAGGGTTTAGGGACTTTGGGTTTA
>CAJNDV010034712.1:2112-22610 GCA_905221635.1 Symbiodinium sp. CCMP2456 | reverse complement strand
TCAGCCCCATTTTCGGACCTCTTGAGCCGCTCCTTGAGCTGCCCATTGTGGGGGCCGGCGACCCAACCGACGACCTTGAGGTGCCGTTGGGTGAGTTGCTGGCGGGCATCTTGCGAGCAGGCCCTAGCCGGCTGGCGTAGCCGGGTCACAGCACCCCCTGACCCCGAGGACTCCTGACGCGGCCGCAAAGAGGTGCGAGAGGGAAAAAATAAGACGGCCGCATCGACGTTGTCGCGAACGGGCTGTCTTTGTGGCATGGCGCGGAGAAGGCTGTTGACGCCACCATCGTCATTCGCGCAACCGGGGGCGGGTGATGCTCAGCCTGGTGTTGACGTGCACTCCATCCATGCTGTTATGTGCTGTTGATGGCACCGTCCGACGCAAACGCCACCGAACCGACCACAAGCTCGTGCGCTCGCCGCTGCCGCATGGTGGTCGTCGTTGTCGGGGTTGGAGGCCGGTTTGGCGCTGAGGCTACCATGATGCTCGCCGGGCAGCGTGCCTCGCACGCGCAAGCGGCAGTGCGGGCAGCATCGCACGCAGCTCGCTGTGCAGCGCGCCGTGGCCTGGAGCTCCCGCTCGTTGGCGAGTGCAACGTCGCCGGGCGCCTCGAGCTGCACCAAGTCCTCGCCGACGCGCGTTGCGGTTTCCGGTGAGTGGCAGCCAGTATAGGGGCCTCGTTAATGCTTTGGTGAGAGCGCCTCCGTAGGACCACTGACGGTTGGGATTCTGGGCTGTCGAAGAAAAAATGCGTGGAAATGGTAGAATTGGTAGACTGTTGTAGGGTGGGCACGGCTTGAGCCCGCCTCAGCAGGGAGGAAAAGTCCGTGGAAAAAAGAGGTTCCCGAAACAAAAATGGAACGGGCACATGCGGCGGCCAGTGCGCTTGCCGCCCTCAGCGCCGCGCGATCCGTATGGGTGCACCGTTGGAGTTGCATGCTTTCCGTTGCTTTCCTGCTTCACGGCTTGAGCTCGCAGCGGCCGCACAGCTTTGTGCTGCAGGGTCGCGCGCGGCGGCAAACACGCACCAAGAGCAGCGTCGGGCGTAAGCATTGCTTCCACCATCTTGCACTGGGACCGGGGCTCCCCTGCGGCCTTGCGCAGTCGTTTTTGCAAAGTCAATAAAACAGGCGGGTTGCGGCAGAAAGTCGCATGCGATCAAGATTTTTTCTCGGCATTTTTCCGTGCACATTTATTGTTTCGCACCCTACAAGGCCCGTGAACATGTGCTGATGGTGGGGCCGTATGGTGCCCAGTGTCTGCTTGAGGGAGCATGTAGGCCATTTGTGCTGTTGGGTTTCCTTTTGGCTTGTGAGGCCCGGGGTTGCCAAATCGCTGTTGGCCGAAGAGATGGCGGCTGCAACGGGAGCTACGATCCGAGATTCCATTTTCGTGGAAATTGATTCTGCGTGGTTGAGCTGTCCGGTATTGTGTATTGAGTATATTGTTTCATGTTGGCAACCTTTGTGCTGAGGACAAGCCCTTCGTGTTGCAGCTGCATCGGGACACGCGTGTTGCATTCTCAGTAAGTGGGTTTGGGAGGTTTGGTTCTCCATTTGCTGGGTTCACGAATGCTCACCCGTCAATGATATGCCGTGAGTGCGGGCTCGTCTGTCTCGGCCCATACAAATGAGATGTTGAAAAACGAGCCCAGCACAGATTGAATCGCCAGCGTAGCGTACAACAGAGCCAAGCCTACATGACGGGAAGGTTGGGTGAACAACAAGTACTAATCGCATCTACCAATTGTCCTTCTGAGTGGCCACCCACCCACCCACGCATCCACGTAATCACGCACGGATGCACCGGTGCACCCACGCACCCACGCACCCACGCACCCACGCACCCACGCACCCACGCACCCACGCACCCACGCACCCACACACCCACGCACCTACGCACACATGCGCCCATGCACCCACGCACCACGAATCCAAGCATCCACGCACACACGGACAGATGCACACGCGCACACATGGACAGACGCACACATGCACACACGGACACACATGACACACGACACACGCACACACACGAACGCACACATAGGCGAGCACATACACACGCTGTGGGAAGCCAAGTCCCGAACACCTGCACTTCAGGCAGCTATGACGAACTCGCATGTTGTGAAACGCTTTGGTTTGGTTGTGATGTTGAAAGACCGACCAGGGTATTCCTAGCGGCCACGCTTTATGGATTGGACGTAGCTGTGTCATTAAACAGTTTGCTCGTTCATGTAAGGCAGAGGATCTGACAACACGTGGTGGTGTTGTGAAAAAGGAGATCCTGCCGGGAGGCACGAGATGCTGTGTGAGTGCATGAGTGCCGTTATGCTGTTGACACCGTGCTAGGCCCTACTGTAAGGGCTTCTGCTAAATGAACTATATGGGGGCAGCAGTATGCTTGACCGGTAGCCATTTCAGCTTGAGACAGCCTGCTGTGTGCTCATACGGTTTCTCAGATGCTTATGGTTGGTAGATGGATGAACGATTGGCCAGTGTCGGTGGAGTCTTTCTTGCAAGGTCAACGTTGATGTGCGCAGAGCAATGGCCTGGGAGTTGTCCAAGCTTGGGACGCTTCCATTGGGGAGACCATGCACGCCCAGCCGAAGGAATGGAGAAAGCTTGCCGCTGACGCACCGGGGGGCCAAACCGTCGCAGGACAATACATTGCCCACAATTGTTTTCCAGGCGGACATTTGCATGCTTTGCTGTTGTGCAAGTACATGTGAAATACGTTAGTGTGGATATAAAACTTCGGACCGACATCCTCGACCGAAACGCAAGTGTTCTGAATAGCTTCAAGTTGTCAAGGGGCTCTGGCCCTGGCTTCGCGAGCCCTTAGAAAGGTGTTTTGGTTTCCGCGGCTGCCGGGCGAATCTGTTTTCAGAAAGCGCATCGATGACCCGAAGGCCTTCTTTGCTGACCAGGGTTGTTTGTAGGATTTAGGAAACTTCCACAGAACTTCGTCAAACTTGCCAATGGTCTGGAACCCCAACCCCCCCCGACCTGCTAGTAACTTTTGGGAAGGTCTTGATTTCTCAAACCCACACTTTTTCGATGTCCTTGCAGTCGCTCATCTGCTTTGCAGGGCATGGGTTTTTAGAAATAGAATCTCCGGGTAAACACGCTCTTGTTAGGTCCGAAACGCCCATGTAGAGACAAGGCCTAACCTGCCAGTGTTGAGTTCGCAGGGCTTCGATTCCGATGCATTTCTCACTTCTGACTGTGCAACCAGTTGCAAAACCCGAACACAAAGAATGTCGTAGTAGAGGGGGTCATGCAAGGTGTCATGAACGGCCGCGCCGTGTGCACGGGGAGTGTCGATGGAGCGCTATACAAAGTCCTGCGCACCCAGCATAATCCAGCATTCGGATCATTGGGCAACGTTGGGCAATGTATGTGTCATCAATGCTGCTGGTTGCAGAGTTGAAGATTTGTTGAAAGGACCCCTCCCTCAATGGCTCCTTCAATAAGAAACAGTCAACTTGGAGGGCATCAGTTGTGCCGATGATGCTCGGAGTGTATTTCCACGTCATTTGATGCGCGACTGGTTTCACTTGCCCACCCCATACGTTTGAGTTTTGCGGCCACGGAGGCCTTCTTTATGGGCGAGGTCCTTGTACCGCCACTGTGCACCCTCAGTGAAGAGTACCTTGGCTTGGCTTAGAAATGATGTCGTTTCGCTTTCGGATGTGAGGTGCTTCTAAAGCCATCCTTGTCACCTCATTTCGCACTTGATTCGCTTGCGGCTTGGGTGCATGTTGTACGATCAGGCACACATGGGTACCAACAGGCAAGTCAGACCAACTGGTTGTTCTTGTGAGAAGCCTTATGTCCCCGAAGCAGGTACCGCTTGCATCGGCTTCCCGTACAGCGATCAAATCGTGTGCCTCCCGACGGAGTCATGTCCTATGATCAATGGCAGGTGCAATTCGGCCGCCACTACTTGAACAAGTACCAGCAGCCCCGTCAGAAGTTCAAGGAGCGGGCAGATCGCCTTCTGAAGGCGCAGGAGAGGGAAAAGCAAGCTGAGGGAGACATGGCCGAAGTGGCGGAAGCCTTCTCGGCGGCTTTCCCGCTGTGTGGCTCGGGGATCTTCCAGAGCCCAACCGGCCCGGATTTGGAGCCTGAAGCTCAGAGGCCAAGGCATCCGAAGCAGAAGCTACCAGAGCCAGAGCGTCCGACGCAGCTCCCTGATCCCATCTTTGCGGAAGATCCGAATCGCGTCGGTGGCCGGGAGGAGGAGAAGGATGCCCTTCGACTTCTCTCTGCAGACTTCCAGGCGCCTTGCTGTGATTTTTTTCGGTTTTAGGCTTGTCGCACTTGCTTTTCATGCCAAATTGTTATGGCATTTCCTGTCGTTTGTTTCAGGCACCTTGCTATTTGGACGTGGACTTGGCTTTTGTGGGGCTCTCCGAGATGGAGAAAGCTTTTGTGAGCGACTACGCCGGCACCTTTGCCTTCAAAGTGCAGACCCTTCGGGTTCCACCCATGAGCGACGGCTGGGTTCGGATCCAGGCTTCCGAGGTTTGTTGCGACGGGGACCTGGTTGACATCGAAGAGCCTTTCGAGCTGCAGGTGGGGGCCAGGGATGAAGCCACGGATTGAATCATCCCAAACCTAAAACTCTAAATGCCCGTCACCTATGAATCCTCGCCTGGCTTGTCCGAGTTGTGAGAGTGTAAATGCCCTGACGGGGCCTTTTCGATCGACGCCAACCAACCTCGCTCTTAGACCCTTGCCTTTAATGCTGCCCTAAAGCATGGGATGCTTGATGCTCAGCAACTTGCACTCTCTTCTTTCTTGGAATTCAAACATTTCCCTCCAGTGCGACTTGGTCAGCTGGACGGAGGGGAAAACCCCAAACCCGAAACCTTACACCTTGAGATCGGGAACCAGTTTTCTGGCATATTCAGGAACCTCCAATTATTCCGGGCTTCTCTGATTAGGGTTGTTTTTGGGAGTTCTTTTCAAGATACGTTGTAATCCAAGCCTTGAGCAGTAAGCACCAAGTAGGAGAAGCCGGGCAATTGCCCGACTCCAAACGGAGCGGCCTTGTCCGGCATCCTGGCTACACGCGCCAACGGCGGGAAGATGGCGAACTCGCTTCCGGTGCCTTTGATGCTTTGGGATGTTGGTTGGGGCTTGGGGAAGGGCATGCATTTCCTTGGGTCGCTGCCTTTTTGACGATCCCTTATCCTCACTCCTGATCGACATGATGCACCTACACCCTATGCAAGTGATCTTTAACCCTGAACCCTAAATGCGAAAACCCAGCCGCAGCCACGTTTGAGGTGTACCCTCTCTGGTGTTCCTCGTGGGAAGCTGGCTCCCTGGAGTTTGCGGCTCGTGAAGGGATCCCATGCACGCTGAACTTTTCGGGGGCAGCGGTGTCGGCGTCTTGGGTGCAGGCGAGCAGGCGGCCTCTTCTTGTTCGCAGTCTCCTCCTCCTCCTCCCCGTACCCATCCTCCTTGTCCTCCTCATGTTCACTGTCTTGTCAATCCATATCTCTGTCGGCATCCCATCCGATCCTTCTTTTCATGTCGTCGTCGTTGTCGTCGTCGTTCGTTACGAGAACATTTTGTGAACTATGTTTACTGTCGTTCTTGAATGTGCTTTTGCTTTTTTTTTTTCTGCCGCTGATGCTGGCGTCGACCTTTGTGCACATGCAGTATCGGTTTTCGTTTCCCGGGAGGCATATACGTTCTCAGCCCTTTGTCGAGCTTCTGCATATTCTTCACTCGCAGATACGGGTAAGTCGCTTCGCGCAGTAGCAACAAGAAGCAGGACTTAGTAGCCCATGCCTCTGAAACTGGCTGTCTGACTTCCCACCCCTAAACCCTCAACCCTAAACCCTAACCCCTAAACCCTAAACCCTAAACCCTAAACCCTAAACCCTAAACCCTAAACCCTAAACCCTAAACCCTAAACCCCAAGGTATGGGTGTCGGCGACGGAGTCAGTCAGACGACAACGACACCGCCTCCTTGAGCCCCTCACTGCCAGAGACAGAGTCGACAGACGGGACCGACGGCTTAGCTTTGGCGATGTCGATTACTTTCCCAGAAATGTCCCCATCAGGCCCGGCGTTTGTGCAAGTGCCCTAGAACCCGCAACATTCAAACCCAAACTCGCGAAGCCTTGCCTGCCTTGCGCGAGTTCGAGAGTTGTAAACTGGCCCGCCTCGCCAACTTGTGAGAACGAAACTCAGCCAAATCAGACTGTACATCCGACACGGCAAAAACCTGAAACTCTAAATGCACTGGGGCCCCTTGCAGGCTGATCGCTGTTGACCCGTGGCACGAGCCCAACGAGCGAATTAGAGGCATCCACAAGATGATGAATCCCGCAAGGCCTTTGGTGTGCAGGCAAGGAAGGCAGTCCATGTTGCTCTCAGCGGAGCGAGGGTGAAGGAGGGGTCTTGTGCATGCACCCAGCATGCCAGTTTTACTTGTAGCTTGGTAATGTCTGATGGCACAAGTCTTTGCCTGGAGCTTAGCTCAGTCTGCACTGTGAGCCGAAGGCTCGTGTAGACCAGAGCCATCAATCCAGCTGAGACTTTCGACAGGCTGGCTGCGCTATGGCAGAAGCCATCACCGTATCAGCGTCGTGTCTGCCTTTGCGAAAAATGCATGTGAGAGTTTAGGCCTAGGCCTCGGGGATAGGCTTAAGTTGTAAGGTGCAGGGTTTCGGAGCTGCTGTGTGGCATTCAGGCCGTGGTGAAGCAGTCAGTCCGAGACCTAGTTGTCTTCATGTTACCTGCATCGTGAATCAGACGTGGGAGGCAAACGGCAAGCATTTCTTGGCAACGAATTTCCTCTCTTGTGCTAAAGGCAGGTTGTCCGCAAGCCGGCTGTGGCTCTTCCGTAAGCCCCGGGCCCTAAACTCAACTAACCCTAAACCCTAAACCCAACTAAACTGGGTCGGTCCCAGGTTATGTGGCAGAAGCCGGAGGGGCTCGGAACCTGGAAAAGAGCATGCCGACCGTATAACCGCTTTGGCACAAGGACACAGCATGGCATTATCCTTTCCGTATGTATAATATAAATATAAATATAAATATAAATATATATATATATATATTTATATGTTTATATATATATATAAATAAATAAATAAATAAAATTGTATATATATATATATATATGTAATATACATATATAATATAATATTTAATATATATGTCTTCATACAGCTATGAACAACTGTCTCGTTCTGTCATCATGTAGAGTTTTCTGGTAGGTTTCACGAGGCACTAGTTTGTAAAGGACACGAGTCTAAGACCATTAGTGTGTCATGGTATGCAGGTAAAACAAAGCACATGTTGGCGGTTTACAGGGTCATAGATTCGAGAGAGTTTTTTTTGCTCAGTTGTGGTGTACGTGTTTGTCATCATGCATCACGTTGAGGTAGTAGTGGCTACCTTTGCCAAGATCGTCGCTACTATGGTTGCCTTTACCTTTGACAGCAACATCGTCTTCACACTAGTGTAAAGTGTGTATGGCACAATAGGCAGTGATGTTGAATTTAGCAGTTTACAGCGGGAAAACAGTAGTGTCACCGAAAAGACAATTATAGCAGAGCGCCTAACTGAACAACCTAGAGAACAATACAGACCATGTGAAGTATAGCAACGGTACATACGCAATTGCACCCCTCGTGCACGCACAGTCGGCATCGTCCAGGTTCTCACCGCCGATGTCTGCGTGCTGGATGACGCCGGATCCCAGCACAACTCGACTCGGCTATTGCTTTGTTCCTGTAGCTGTTGTTGCAAGTCTTAAGAGCACGGAACACCAGGATGCTGAGAAGTTTTGTGGTAATAGACTTTATTGCTGGAAGAAAAGCATCATGGCTTGTTACTATCCTTGTTGTTTTGCTTTCCGTCGTTTTGGGTGTTCTCGTTGTTGTAGCTGGTTCATCATGGTCAAGTTAAGCCGTTAAGCTTTCAATTTTGTGTCTCTTGAGGGCCTGATGCTGTCCAAAGATAGGTTTTGTGGCTTCGTGAGCTGGGGTTTTGGTCGGGGACGGGTCAGTGCATCTTTTCTGTGTGTCTCTGACTGTCTGTGCAGTTTGGGGGATTGGGCCTTCGTGTTCAAGTTGTTGCGCTCAGCTTTGGAAACCAGCCACTTTCCGGATTTTGAAGCTCCCCATCGCTACGTGGCCGTCTTCCAGCAACTGAAGCTGCGTGAGTAGAAGACCGCAAATCCGAAGCCATGGCGCTCCTTAACGAGGCTTGGTGTGGGGCCTGTTTTTTTTTTTGGAGGAAGGATAAGGTTGGGTATTGCTGCGACGGGACTGCTTGAACGTATGACGAGAAAGGTGCTTAGAGTTTGGAGGGTTCGCAGTTAGAGGTTGATGAAGAGAAGTCTTCACGGAACTCCCATACGAGCGAGCTGGAAGATCTCCCGAACATCGGAAGCCTCCAAGCCTGCTTTTGGCGTTAAGGGTTTAGCAATCCACACCCGAAGCCCGAAACACTATGGTTTCGACGCCGCAGAGGATCGGAACATGAAAGAATATGACGAAGTCCGTGGTACTCTAAACTCTAGACTCTTGAACCAGAGATGGAACTGTGTTGCCCTTTTGTCCAAGCAGGCTTTCACCGTTGGGGCGGTTCCGGAGACACTGCCCGCCAGGTGAGGGTGGGAGATGGGGTGAGAGGGATGACGATTAGATCCGAGGCACACTTGAAAGACCAAGGGCCTTGTTCAGTAGATTCATAAATAGGGTGCTCAGCCTCATAACAACTAGGTGCGTGCACCATAGGCGCCCCTGTTGCAAGAGACACTTCCGGTAATGTTCAAACACCGAGTCGAGCACTTGAACTTTGAAGAAAAGCACAGGGGCGTGTACGGGTCACGGTCCAACTACTTGCCTCTCTCACTTCCGTACTTTAACCTTCTCTACGAAGTCCCTTGAATGTTACAGGAGGGGAGTGAACTTTACTTGTTGGGCCGTGGTTCTTCGACAGTCATGTAATCTGTCTCGTGTTGAAAAGATGTGCTTTTGGTTTGCTTTGGACGTGGCCAACCCTAAGCCTTCAGCCCTAAATCGCGCAGTTCTGTCATGTGGTATGCAACAAAACCTTAAGCCATCCAAAGCTCAAAACGTTACGCTTAAAGCTAGATGCCTAAATCCCAACGCAGCTTTCCGCCCAAGCCCAAAACCCCAAACTGACAACTCGAAATCACCCCAAAGACCCGAAGCCTTGTGCCCGAAACCCAAAAGCCTAAGCCCTAAACCAGGCTGGCCACACAGTCTGGGCGGCGAGTGCATGAGGTGCCGGAAAGAGGCACAAAGAAGGGTTCAGGGCAGGGTAAAAGGCCGCAGACTTTGGCCTTAAGCTTGCAGGGCAGTACAGGGATTTGGCACCTGAGAATTTACGGCTGTCCATTGCAATCAACTTCTTGGTCAGACTGTTGAAGGTTCTTTTTCGCCCTGAACCCAAAACCGTCAACATAACTACAGCCAGCAATGCAGGATGCAATCAAAAAGGAACTCCAAATCCCGGACTCCGCCATTCTGAGCTGTGAAATCCTCAGCCCTGAACGCTTCAAAGCAGGCGCCTCGTCGTCACTGGCGGCTGTTGCATCAGTTTTGGCCGCGGGTGCCGCTGTGAAAAGGCGCGGTTTTCCGCCCTTTAGGGCGAGGGGCTTGGGATGACGGTTTAGGATTTAGGGAGGGGTCGTTGCGGCTGGGGCTTTCGGGCTACCATTCCGGCTCCGTTTGGTAGATGTAGGCATGATAGGATAAGAAAGCCTGAGCATGGTCGGACAGATGTTAACGTAAATCTATATACACTTGTGTGTGCGATTGTATACATTTTTTACACCTACGTACATATGCTGCATGTACATACGTCATACACATACATACATGCATGCATACTTACATACCTGCATACATACATACATACATACATACATACATACATACATACATACATACACATTTAAGATTATGTATACATGTATGCATGAACACTTAATTAATGAATAACAAATGTAGGTTCGAACATATGCATATTATTAGCAATACCTATGGATACACATGTAACACTCATGTAACTTTACATTCAGATGAATGGAAACAGGTGCGTGTACATTGGCATTATTATTAACATTGGCACTCGTTCGAGCATTTGCCTTGACATCGTACCATTACGCTACAGTTTTGTGCGTAAATTTTCGCTACATGACGCTACACTACAGTAATGCATGCATACATGCATACATGCATACATGCATACATGCATACATACATACATGCCGAGAGAGAGACATAGTGTTCGGGGTTGGGGGCTCGCAGTGGATCCACCCAGGACAAATTGTGTCCTCGTTTGCTGCGGTCATTCCGACCCCAATGCCGGCCACTCCATAATACACTGGGTGGTCGGGCGGGCCCATGGCCTGAGGGTCGCTAGACGACCCCTAAGCCCGGCAGAAAGAAAGAGAGAGAGAGAGAGAGATGGCTAGACCCCAACCACATGCAAGCAAGCAAGAAAGGTGGGGCAGCAGACAGACAGATAGATACATAGATAGGTAGATACATAGATATGAATATTCTCCTGACGTGCTTTCGATATCAGCGTGGGTTCGTGTGTATGTGCCCGTGGGTGTGTCCCCACATATTTTTTTGCTCTCTGCCGTTTTGTTCGAGTTCTTCAGACGCAGGGCTTCAAAAGTGAGGTGCTGTTATCGGCACACCGGCGCTGGGGAGCATAAGAGATCAGATAGACATGCCAAACAAGGACCAACATGGGGATAGATAGCGAGCGAGAGCAAGAGATGCAGAGATTGAGACAAGACCACGGACAACATGCAGAGAACGAGTGTCGAGCACTGGTATTTGCTTTGTTGTGTGTTTTCATTTTTGATTGCGTAGTTCGTATGCGCATGAGCGATGGCATCTCTTCCTCTGTCTTTCTTTTTCTGTTTCTTGTTCGCTGTACGCTTGTCTTCACCAGCATGTGTGTAACGACATGGCCTCAAGGAGTGATCTCTAAATCCTAAACCCGAAACCCGTGAAGTAGGAGGCAGCAAAAAGCCTTGAACTCTGAAAGCCTCCTGCTCACAAACTCACAGCCCTAAAGCACTTTTGATTTGCAAGAGCGTGAAGCCGTGAAGCATCTTCGATGTCCATTGCGAGGCGTCCAGAGGCCCGGGCGGCCGCCGTAAGAATGAGGGCCGGTGCCTTACGAGAGGAGCTGTGCAGGGTTGAGGCTTTTGGGGTCCACGAAGGGCTTTAGGGTTCAGTTTGTTCGTTGTTTTGGGCCGGGGACGCCAATATGAACCAGAAATAGTCGGATCATTTCGAATCCTTATCGCAAGTGCTCTCAGTAAGGTAAAAATGTCCTGCGCCAATCTGTATGAGGAGTAAGTTGCAGTTAGAGGGTTTTGCCATTTCACACTGAGCAATATTACACCTCGGCCATCCGAGAATACTTCACTCGCAGCGCAGCGCATCCCAAAATGCCGGCAACATCATCATCTAGCTTTGTTCTTGCAGAGCTTGGTTGCCGATATCCTACAGGGGCAGGGTTTTGGGTTCAGGATTCCTGGTTCATGGGTTTTAAGGTGAAAGGGTCAGTCAGGTATTTGGGCTGTCCAGGGTTGCAGGAAATAAATACCCATACTGTTCCTGAAGGGTTCCTTTACTCCTGAATCCCTGAAACCTCCATGTATGGATAATGGGTACGAGGTGAGGCTGGTACGATGCGAAGGTCAACAGGCTTGGTAGATTGACATGCTTTTTTCTGCAGCCCCTTGGAGGTGAGCCCTCAAGGTCCCTCCTCAAGATGCGAATCCTGCCCAAGACCGGAAGTGGGAGTGCGGTTGCAGCTCATGATCCATGTGGCTCCATTTCCCCATTTCTGAAGCCATCACGGTCCGTAGAACAGGGGCACGGGTTTAGCGTCCACAGTTTTGTTTTAGAGTCTAGGGTTTGGGGTAGAGGTTATGCATCTGCGGAGTTGCTCGAAGGCAACAGACAGACCTTGTCTGAGGCGGAGACCGCTGTGGTGGAGAAGCCGAAGGAGGAGGTCAAGGGGGACATGGACAAGGAAAACGCGTCTCGGGCCACACCAAGATTCCCTCAACCCTATACCCTAAACCCTAAACCATCCTAAACCCTAAACCCTAAACCCTAAACCCATGATTGTTGGGGCCTTCGAGTCCAAGCGCCTCAAGGGTCATCCACGAGCAGTTCCGATTGTGTTTTTTTACAATCAACCTGCGGATCTCCGAGGAAGCGCTGATCGAGTCCTTGGCTGAACAGGCCACCCTTGTGCCGTTTTTTGCTTGATGGCTCCACTCCCCGAAGTTGTTTTCAGTGCCGCAGGTAGAAGCAATCAACGAGCTGGAGGAAGAGTTCGAAAAGAGCCTCGCCCTGCATATAAAGGTTAAGCTTCCAAGCCCTTCGCTTGCCATGATTTGTTTAGTGCACGGCCATGGGGTGAATCACTCGCAGCACCAGCAATCCCGGACCCTAAACCCTAAACCCTAAACCCTAAACCCTCAACCCTATCGTAAACATTGAGGCTCGGTAGCCCCTGGTAGAGCCAGGATGGACAACGACGGACTCCGCGCCAAGGTGGTGGAGCTGAAGCAGCGTATTCAGGCTTCCGTGCTTGCCACCCTAAACCCTAAACCCTAAACCCTAAACCCCTAAACCCCTAAACCCCTAAACCCTAAACCCATGCTTGCCACACGGTTCTTGCAGTGTCGTATTACTGATAGGTCATGTGTGCATTCACCTGCACACTTTGTTTGGCGTGCCTGTATGTACAAAGAGCCCAAGCATAAACAGACAAACGGATGGATTGACACGTAGACATAAATAGATAGCAACGCAGTAGTATGTATTCGGATAGATGGCATAGGTGCGTAGATGCACATTCATTCATGCGAGCACAAGCAGAGGTACTACCTGTGTGTTTTTCTCATACACCCTCGTGCCTGCTCTTTAAACCTCTCTACATCGTGGCTAGGCCCAATCAAAGAAGTACTGCTCTTTATGTGCTCATGTGCGCATACGGTCCGCATCTTGCAGTTCTGTTTTGTCGTTCTCCCGAAACTCCGAACCCCCAAACCCTCACTGTCCCAGCTAAGACCTTTCAAGCCGCAATCCCTGCAGGCAAAGGGCTTCGAGACGCAAACAGTCAACGAGGCTTTCGCGGTCCTCCGTGAGGCAAGCAGAGCACCGACGGGCCATGTGACAAGCGTTTACCCAATTTGGGGTTTGAGGTCTAAGACCCAGGATGTGAGTGCCTAAGGGCTGAGGAGGAAGAAGGCTTTGGAATCCAGGTTTGGTAACAGCTCAGAGCTTGGTGCAGGCACAGGCAGGCAAAAGCACATGGCTACAGCAAGCTTCGAGCCAGAGGTGCTTCAGATCTCCCTAGCCTGATCCTGATTGTGACATTCAGGCTAACGACCACGACTACTCTTTCTATAGTTCTGTCGGTATCATTTCTGGTCTTGGCATCCCAATCTCCCGGAGCCCTAGGCCGTTTGGCGGGTCCTGGAGCTTTGGTACTTCGATGTGCAGCTCCTCGGTGGCCTGGTGCTACACGGAGAGCGCCTGGCAGAGATGAAAACAGGCCTATGACAGCCTGTCGGGATTTAGGGCTTTGGTTTCTTGGGGTGGGTTTGGTGTGGTTTTGGTTAGGGTGAGCCTCATGGCAGGATTTCTTCGGCACTTGGGCTCGTTACACAGCTGCCATCCTAAACCTTGAAGCCCAAACCCCAGATCCGCAACCTTACAACCCTAATTAGAACTTAAACCCCTACTTCGCCTGGATTGTCCGAGTGTGAGCACCGACACCCCTACCCGTCCTAGATCAAGTCTGAAATCCGGTACCCCAGCGCTTGAGAACCACAACCGTTGTTTGCAGGTGAGGGCAAGACCATCGTCGCACTCCTTCCGACCTTCCTGGCGGCGCTGGAGGACGAGATCTTGGGGTTGAGGGTTTTACCATGGCCATGGGTTGTAGATGTTGTAGGGGCTTCCGCATCCTGGCATGTCCCACAATCCAGGGCTTGGGTCTACGACGTTTACGGTTTAGGGCTTAGGGATGTTTCTGCTAACTTGAGTCCAGTAGCAAGAACGGGATGTTTCTGCTCGGAAGCCCGTGCACTAGGCAAGTACACGTCCTTCACTGCCCAGGACAAGGGTGGCGTCTTCGTTGTCACGCCAAACGATTACCTGGCCCGCCGAGACGCAGAGAATGTTGGGCAGGTTCTGCGCTTTTTGGGCGTGTCTGTCGGCCTGGTGCAGTCCACTATGGAGGTGCTGCGGGGGGACAAGTAGTCAGTTGTCAAAACGGTGGCCGCCGGTGGCCCTTAGAATGCCTTGTGCAAGTCACAGGAGCCACAGCGGAGCTCTCGTCGTCTCAAGTGCCGACTAGTTAATGTTGATGTTAGTACTGCGTTTATAGTGTGAAGATTGTCATGTTTAATGGATAGTTGAATACTAATTCTTTTTTCGTTTCGCGTTAAGACTACCGTGACAACATTACAAACTACAAAATAGAGCTTAATATGCTGCAGTGCAGGTGAAAGATCGGCAGAAAGCTTACAAGTCCGATGTCGTGTACCTGACAAATGCAGAGCTCGGCTTCGACTACTTGCGCGACAACCTCGCCGTGTACCCGCATCAGGTGGGACTCAGAGAGTAAGGGGGCCCTTCATGCAGACTAAAGACGCCCATAACACGAGAAAATGGGGGACCCTTAATATGGGTAGTTCTCTAAATTAGGGTGCTTTTTGGGTCACCAATATAGTGCGGCACCCTTATAAAAAGGACCCCCAAAGGGACCCTAATTTAGAAAACTACCCATATGGACCCGAAGAATGAGGGCGCTGCCTTCTTTTTTGGGAGCCCTAAAGTGGGAACTCCAGCTTTCTGAGATCACAGGTCGTGCAGAGCAAGCCCTTCCATTTTTGCCTCGTCGACGAGGCAAGAAGCTACTCCCGAGTTCCTATGTAAGTGTCTACAGTTCTGTCGAGTTGTTTTAGAAAGGTTTATGTGCTTCTTTGCGGGTCTTACGATCTAATGCTGCTCTCGAAGTTTAGCAATTTGTTTCCGCGAGTTTCGGGGATGTAGGACTCCTAGGACCTAGGACCTAGGACGAAGGGTTGAACTGTTATCATCCGTACGCGCTTTCGAAGTCCAGAGCGAAGGGAAACTTTCCGATTTCCGAGGCCGAAGGGTTTAAACACTGCATCTCCCTTGATGAGGTCGGTTCCATCCTTCAATCCCCAGAGCTTTTATACCCCCGAGGACGTTAACACTGAAACCCTTCAACCCACAATCCGCTAAACCCTAAACCCTAAACCCTAAACCCTAAAGCCTAAACCCTAAACCCTAAACGCCTCAGAGGCCGACTCCATCCTGATCGACGAAGCCCGTACCCCTCTGATCATCTCCGAGTCAGTGCCGGCTGTGCCGAGACAGTTCCAGGCAGGGAAGGAAGTGGCCACTGCGCTGCAGAAGGACCTGCACTACACTGTGGATGAGACTTGGGCTTGTTTGACCCTGATTTTCCTGGAGTTGTCCAGGCTTCGATGTTTAGGGTTTAGAGTTTAGAGCTTTGGGGTTTAGAGTGTGGGGTGCTGGCGTGGGACCTGAGGTTGTTCGTAGCTGATTTCTGTCTCTTGCCGAGGAGAAGAACATGAACGCGGTGCTGACGGACCTCGGTGAGAAGGTCGCCCAGGACTTGCTGGGCGTGGACAATCTCTGGGAGCCCGAGGACGGGGTTTTCTGAGGATGAGGGTTTTATACAGGGCCCTGAGAAGCACTGCAGCCCCTTCTCAAATAAAGGGCCCTAAAAATCATTAGCCGTAATGACAGTAAGAACAAAAAAAGATCCTACTCGTAAGGGCCTTTGCTTTGTTTCGAAATCGTTTTATCCTCCAAGACCCCAAGGAAGCCTGGATCTTATATGTGCTGAATGCCGTGAAGGCCAAGGAGCTCTTCCAGCTCGGGGAGGAATCCTGGTCAAGTTTTTCTCACGGAGACCTTTGTAAGGGTTGCTAGAGGGTGCCAAGGAAGGTACCTTAAGTTGAGGGACTCAATCCACAACAGGGATATACAGCGCAGACCATATGAGATAAATTTTCTTGATTATGGCAACGTGCTGTGTTACAGTAAGTAAGTCTCAAGACAAGAACCCAGGAGTACATCATCCGGGATGGCCAGGTGGCGATTGTCGACACCTTCACCGGGCGAGTGCTCGAGGGCCGAAGATGGTCCGATGGCATGCACCAGGCCATTGAGACCAAGGAGAACATCGACGTCAGTGTTCGCTCCCAGGTGTCCGCGCAGATCACCTACCAGTCGCTCTTCCGCCTCTTCCCAAGGCTCTGTGCCATGACGGGCACGGCGCTGACGGAGTCGGCGGAGTTCGAGGAGATCTACGGCCTTCGCTGCACCGGCATCCCCACGGCAAGACCCAACGTGCGCCGCGACTACCCGGATGTGGTGTACAAGACGGAGGAGGCTAAGGTGACTGCCGTCGTGGAGGAGATCATCCTGAACAACCAGCGCAACGGTCGGCCTGTGCTGATCGGTACCTCCAACGTGAAGATGTCCGAGGCTCCCCAAGAGCCCTAAACTTCACAAGCGCTGGGCCCGTTAAAGCTTGAATTCTAAGGACTTTAGGAGGGACCCCTCATAGCGACCCTTAATCCCTTTACCCTAAATAACCATTGTATCGTCCTTATATACCCCTTATATGCAGGCCATCGTGACACGGCTTCGCGAGGCAGGAGTGGAGCCGCAGCTGCTGAACGCACGGCCCGAGTCCATCGCAAGGGAGAACGAGACGATCTCCCAGGCTTGTGCAAGGTTTTTCTACCCGCCCCGAACCGTAAGCCCCCGGCTCCGATTGTGGATGCAACCGAGTTTGATGTGGCTCTCCTGTTGTTTGGAAAAAACTCTGACACGATGGCAGTGCCAGCTGCGCAGCTACACTGCTGCTAGCAAGTGGGATCGAGGGTGGCTCCTTCCAAACTTGATGCAGGCTTGCCAGTCCTTACTGCCCCGAATTTGGAATTGCATGAACCTCTTTCTGTCAGTTTCGAGTTGGGCATTTCGGGGCTTCGCCTCTCGTGTCGGGCAACACTAAGCAAGGTCTCTGAGGGTTAAGAAGTCTAAAAACTTCGACCCTACGGCCGTACGAAAAGATGCCAGGTTGCGTAGGGATAAGACTTGGTGTGAGTCATGTTTTGGCTTAACAGCGTTTCCGGTTTAGAACGTTCCCTCAGCTTTCAATCCTACCCACCTTAGGACAAGTATCATTGGATGTGCAATTATCAGGTGACATCGGGTTTCGAGTCATGCTTCCGGTCTCGAGACCAGGCGGGAGGATCCCGCGCCCCTGAACCCAAAGCCCTCAGCCTTGAACCCGAAATACCCAAAACAGTCCCCCTAAAACCTAAACCCCCTAGACCCCAAGCCCCAAGGCAGGACGGTTGGGCATGGTCACCGTGTCCACCAACATGGCAGGGCGAGGCACAGCCCCTCGGCTTTGCGCTCTTAGAACACACTTGCCCGTGGACACTGTCGGGCCTTCGAGCGAGCAAGTCTGGACTCAGAAAATGCCAAATCTCTATAAGGATACTCTTCCTGAAGCCTTGCCAGCCTAGAGCGAGTGTGAGTGTCGAAACTCCGCGTCATAAGTTTTAAGCCTAAGCTCTCAACCCAAACAGACCCTCATAATGTTATCTTCGAGAAACCCTAAACCCATAGATTTGCTAAAGGCAGCACTGTAGCTTTGGCTGTTACTTTACTTACTCAACCCACTTGAAATAGTGAGCAATGCTTCAACGAACCCCCGACAGATAGGGAGTGCAGCAAGCATTTATTCTCTGTGACTGTGTGTTACCTGGCATAATCTATGTACTCTCTGTGAGCTGCTTCATGTCTCTCTGTCGGTCTTGTAGTCACAGTGGAGACAGCACTGTGCGGAGCCTTGCCGGCCTTGTGCGAGTGTGAGTCGAAACCTATAGACCTTAAGCCGACAGCTCAGGACATCATCCTCGGGGGCAACCACTCCCAGATGGCGGCTCTGAACCTTCGATCCCGGCTCGCCGAGGTGCTTTTGGACATCCAGGAGTCCTCCAAGGCCACTGGGTGCCATGAGTTCCGCATGGTTCCGTTCAACAGGGGCTTACCATTTGTGTAGCATATCAAAATATGTAGATAAGTTGCAGTGGGCTGTTGTGATGCGCGCGAGAATGCCGACATGAAGTTTGGGGTGTCCCATGAGAGACTGTTGCATCAATGCTCGTTCTAGCGAGGGCCACTGCGAGACGTCAACGTAGTGACGGCATTTTCAGACAGGTCTCAGACACCGCAGAAGTTGTTGACCCTGTTTATAATCCCTGTTTCATAAAGGTGCTTTAGCCGGGAGTTGGGGTTCCAAGCTCAGTAGCAACGTGACACTTGCACCAGGTGTTCAACCCCAGCGAGGAGTTCTATCCGACGGACATCCCAGGCGTGTGTCAGGGGCCTGCGCTGGAGATTTCGTAGAGTTGAGGGAAGCTACGGGACTACGTCGATATGGGAGGACAGTGAGTCGCTGAGGCCGCGCTGAAGCAGAGAAGGGAAGCCGTGGCAGTGTCATGAATTTTAGCCAAACCCTCAAAGTTGCGAGAGCGTAAACCCGTTAAACTCTCATAGCCCAGTCCCAATCCTAGGCCCTAAACCTTCAAACTCTAAAAATCAAAAAAATCCTGTTCAGCAAAAAAGAAAATCCGTGCTCTCCTAGTGCCAGTGTGCGAGTCGAAGCCCCAAATGTGGCAGATGACCTGGACAGCCGCTTGGAGAAGGCGGTGCAGGCGGTCGCTGAGAAGCTTCGGCTGCGGGTTTTTGCGGGAATATAGCAAATTATGTTCAGAAATATATGATTCCAATAAGTATTTCGAAAATGAATATTATAGATAATATCATAATTAATGAGGTTTTGGTGGCCTTGTAGCTGAGAGTTTGGAGTTTCGGGGCTGTTCAGGAGGAGACCTGTGGCTTCGGCTTTGGGGTGCGCTCCCATGCAGAGCAGTCACGCAGCACGCCGGTTTCGGGGCGCGTAGCGTTTAGGGTTTAGGGTTTAGGGTTTAGGGTTTAGGGTGTAGGTAGCAGGGTCTCTGGCATTACCGAGCTTGGGCATGCTTCCGGCCATGACTGTCTGGTGCTTAGTAGGGAATGGGGGAATGGGTTATAGGGACTACTATAAGGGACCTTAAGGGTCTATCATAGGGATCCATTCCCCCATTCCCTACTCACCAGACAGATGAAGTAGCCAGCCGCGCTTTGCCAGGAAGGGAGGCATAGGGCTGACATTCTGCTAAATTTCCTTCGCCCGACCCGTGCTCACCTCACGCAGATGCAGAACCCTTCGCCCAAAGCCCCTATGCCCGATGCCTCAAACCCGAAACTACCGGAAACCCGAAGCCAGAATTGCACAAATCCGGAATCCCGGACCCTATAAATCCAAGACCCTCAGCCCTAAATACCGGTTTCCGAAAACCGAACCCTCATTTCAAAGCCCGGAGCTCCGCTGCCAAGGAAGCCAGTGGGACAGGACTTGGAGACCTTCCTGGACGTGGAGGCTTGCTGGTTAGCATTTGGGGTTTAGGGTGAAAGGGATCAGCTTTTCCTTTGTGCTCTTGCCTTAGGAGGGGGTGAGGGTTGCATCGGCACTGGCCGGCACCTCAGTCCTTGCTGAANNGATTCCTGGCATATGCATAGTCCAGGGGTAAAAGGGTTCATGGGATTTAGGGTTTCAGGAGCTCAGCTACAAAACGGTTTGAAGGTTTAAGGTCTTGTGCGCTATTTCCAGAGAAGGTGAGGGTTGCGTAGGTGCTGGCCGGCACCCGGGTCCGTGCTAAAAATTGTCTCGGGAAAAAGGTAAATGATGCACGACAGGGTTTGCAACAAATGTCGGGGCCATTCCTGAGGCTTCCATGTATCACCCCTAAACCCTGCACTTAGAACATTAAACTCGAAAGCTCCAGCCGAAAGCCTCGAGCCATCTCGGTCCCCAGATCCCAAATGCTCCAACCCATAACCCTACTCCGTCCGTCTCAGCTCGCTGAACCCTGGTTGCAGGCATCGCAACCCCAAATTCTCTAGTCTCCTTCCCGAATCCCCTACTCTCAAAACCGTTCATCCTTAACCCTTGCGAAGGAGTTGGTGGCCACCGTGGGCGGCGAAGCACCGTTCGAGGAAGGGGAGAGCAAGGAGGCTCGTTTTAGGCACAAGGCATGTTAACGGAAGTTTGAGGGTTTTGGAGGGTTCGTGGACTATCGGAATGGGCTTGAATTTCACGGTTGAGGGCTCGAGCCTACGGCAAGAAGTTTGGGGTTTTGGCGTTTAACGTGCTTGCGCTTCACGGCATCGCTGGGCTTGAGTCCTTACGGCCTAATAGCGGTTTTGGCTTGTTTATCTATCTGCAGATGCTGTTTTCCAACTTGAATTTGCTGGGATGTTGAGGGA
>CAJNDV010034711.1:0-14928 GCA_905221635.1 Symbiodinium sp. CCMP2456 | reverse complement strand
CTATATCTATATCTATAGCTATAGCTCTATCTATATCCGTATCTATATCTTTATGTATATCTATATCTATAGCTCTATCTATATCTGTATCTATATCTATAGCTATAGCTATAGCTATGGCTATATCTGTACCTATATGTACATCTATATATATATATATATATATACACATACATATCTTCTGTGTGAGAATGGTAACAAGCTCGAAAAGATCAGCCATCACAGGCGTGACTCTTCATGATATCATGCTGTTTCCCTCGCAAGGAACCTTCAGGGTTAAGGGTTTAGGGTTGATTTTTGATCACAGGGCATTCTGCAACGGCTGATGTGGCTCTTGTTCAAGCTATTCTCAGAGGGTTTAAAGGGCAAAGTTGGCCATGATGATGAAACCCCGACCCCAAAATTCAAAACCCCAAACCCTAAACCCCAAGTTGTAAACAGCCAGAAGCCCAAGTCCTAGACCCTAAGAGCCCCCAGCCCTAAGTCCGAAACCGTGAAGAGCCCTCGACCTAAACCTTCAAGGTGTTCGGGTCGGGTTCAGGGTTTAGGGTTTGGGGCGTACAGGGACGGGGGTTTTAGGCTTGACTTCAGCCATATGAGTTCTGGGTAGAAGGCTTGGCAAAGAACTACGAGCATGACCTAAGCCCTCAGCCGTACTTCGTTGCTCACACCTGGGAGTGAGAAAATATGGGACCCTGATGACTGACCCAGAATTGTCAGACCTGTGTTATGTGGACATGGGATCTCATTTTTTGTGAACACTCACTCCTTACATGAGGTTCTCGAACAAGACGGCAACTGGACCAGAGGCCCCCGGCGATAGGTTTTGCTTTATTAGGATTATGAGGTTGCCGTTTCGTGGGGTCGACCGATTTTACATGATCTGATTTGGTAGGGTTTGTAGTTTGTAGGTGGTACAGACTACATCGGTAAGAAGCAGGGAAGCCTCGATTTCAAGATGATAATAATCCGCTTAAGCCCTGCCTCCTGCATCCCCTGATTCTTCAAGCAAACCCTACAAGCCGTTATTGAAATCCGTCACGGCCTCTCAACTTCCAAGTGCAAATCCTGTGAAGCTACTTGAGCAAGAGCTTAAGTAAGTAGGTCTCAGAGCGGCCAAGTTTACAGACCTCTACTTGCAGGATCATGGGACTTGGTAAGGAAGGCCATAGGTAGCTGATCTGGAGTCACACTAGAAATTTGTTTGTACAGTTACCGCGTTGACAGCCCCAGTTACGAGGTCCTATGGGCCCGGAAACCCTGAACCCTTGCATCCCAACAGTTCAGGGTTTAGGGTTTAGGGCCCAACGCCCCTGTTGGACTCACATCAGGATGACCTAATCATACGGGATTGTCCAGGGAGTGGTGCGGGGTTTATATAGAAGTCATAGCCCCATTCTCACTACCCAGGCCCAGTTTCAAACCCTAAACCCTAAACCCTAAACCCTAAACCCTAAACCCTAAACCCTAAACCCTAAACCCTTCCAGAACCCCTGGCTATTCCAACCATCCCGTAGACCCTAGACCCTAGGATGGAAGCGTCGAGAAGAGCCCTGAGTAGTTAGACTTTTCGCATGAGGTTACTCTGGACAGCTAGAGAACCGCGAAGAGAAGCAATCTGTTTGGGGTTTAGGGTTTAGGAGTCAGGCCTGTACAGCGGTTGAAGGTTCAGGGCTTATGCCCTTCAGGCTGAGAGGAATCCTTAACCCCAAACCCTAAACCCTAAGCCCTAAACCCTAAACCCTAAACCCTAAGCCCGAAACCCTAAACCTACTGCAGGCGTTGGTCGATTCCAAGCCCGGCTCTTAGATGCGCTCACTGCGACCTGTGCCTCTTGAAAAGCCTGGACCTCTAACTCCTAATCCACGCGCCCGCAACCATCCTAAAGCTTAAAACCTAAATCCTAAAGCCCTAAACCCTAAACCCTAAATCCTAAGCCCTTAAGCCATAAGCCCTAAACCACTTAAAACAATCCTAAGCTCAAGCCCTTGAGCCATGGTTTTCGAGTTGAAGGAGTCAAGGGGTTTTAGGGGGGTCAGAGGGTTTACTGTAGAAGCCTGAATAATGGCCAATGTTATTCTTAGGGTTCCGTGTTACACTTTAACGGAGCCCCAAACCCTGTTCAAATTATTAAGAGAGCGGGGTTTCAAAAGGCAACATCCCCCGGATGTCATGGCGGGATCCTGCCGTCTCTTTGCAGTGGCTTGGGCTTAGGCCCCTAAACCCTTATAGTAGCCCTTATAGAACCCCTTTAAGGAGCCCTTTAAAGGATCCCCCCTATTCTAATTATTGAGGCCCCTACAAAACCTGCAAGGCTTCTGAAGCCCCGAAGGCTTCCTGGCTGCCTCAGCCGGTATCAGGGGCAAAGTCCTAAACCCTAAACCCCTAAGCTCTAAACTGTGGACCTGAGCCCTAAAACCCTAAACCCTAAACCCCTAAACCCCTAAACCCCTAAACCCCTAAACCCCTAAACCCCTAAACCCCTAAACCCCTAAACTTGAAACCTAACCCTAAACCCTCAGAGTTCAGAGGCTCTGCTTCGCAAGCTCCCTAACCCCCAGCCCCTAAGCTGAAAGCCAAAACTTGTGGACTCTGGTAGCACCAAACATGAACAATTCTCTGAATGAAGGCCCCTTTTGGAGCTTTTTGTAAGGGTGCTGTACTATTTGGGCGACCTAAAACCAGACCCTTAGTTAGAGAACTACCCACATAACTAAGCCCATGAAGCTCTTGTTGGTTTCAGCTTTTCGCGAGCTTCTGCTGCCTTCGCCATGAGGGCTCGACGAAAGAGCTTTGCTGGCAAGACGAGCTCTACGCTTGGGAGCATGCCAACCATCAGTGAGCTGCTTCCACTGCAAGAAGGTTGAGGGGGCATAGGCTGTAGGCTTTTGACAGTTTACGCTCTCTACCTTGGGGACTTGGCAACTGGGGGTCGCTTCCAATTTGCATCAGAACCCACGTTCTGAAGCTTGCAGGACATGGGCATCAAGCCACCTAGTTGCTGAAGTGCAGGCGCAGTACTCAAAGCATGCCGCACGACTCACTGCGGTGTAGTAAGAACCCGAATGTACTGCTCACCTTAACCCTAAACCCTCAACCCCAACGGGGTCTGGAAAGGACCTTGAACTGAGGAGATGATAGTAGGGTGGGCATTATCCTGCAATGCCAAGTGTACAATGGACGACGGGAATCATGCTTGGAGGTTCATGGGACTTAGTAAGTATAGTAAGTGTTATAAGTACCTTAATTGGGGTTAGAAGTAGTGGCCGGTCTAGTTACCTTATTTGTATACCCAGTTACTAAGTCCCATGAACCTTTAAGTGGTGCCTTTGTTACTACAGGTAAAACTCCTAAACCCAAAGCCCCTAATCCCCCTGGAACCACAAACCCTACTAAAGCTTGAGCCCGTAAGCACCCTAAACGCCAGTTGCAGGATTTTGTCCATCAGCCTTACCTATAGTCTCCATTGTGGTTCCTTTTCGGGGTTACCCTATAGGATCCAAGGATAAACTTGGTTCAACCAATAACGGAACGACAATGGAGACAGGAAGCCCTAAACTAAACCCTAAACCTTACACTTTTTGCCCATGAACCCTAAACCCTACACCGTAAACCCCTAAGGCCCATACCCAAAGTTCCGTGCTGAGAAATGCGTTTCAGGCTTCCAGAGATGGAAACCCAAGAGCGTGTGCCGACTGATGATACTCAGGTGGGGTGCAGGGGTCCTTTGAGGGTGGTTTAGGGTTCAGGGGTTTAGGGTTCAAGGTTTCGGGATCGCGGGAAGAATCTGGAAAAGCAGATCCATTGAAGTGGGTTCCTACAAAGTACCCTTTAGTAGTATAAGGTCCCAAGTTAGGTGATCTAGTTTTTCGATCCTCCAGGAGGTCTGGGTTAAGTCTTCTATTCAAGGTTCCTTGAAGAGTTCCACCAGGGTTCTTTCTAAGGGGTTGTATGACTGTATGAGAGTCTTGCGGTTTGAGTTTGTTAGGAGAGCCAAGCGCTGCCGACTGTCTTACTGTGCAACTGGAAGATCTGTGAAGCGCACCGCAGCGGTTTGGGGTTTAGGGTTTGAGGGGTTGTGAGGAAGGCGGTATCGTCGTGACGGTTGAATTGGGCTGTGGAGTTCTTGGGAATTGGGGTTCTTTCGCAACTGCTAACCCTTAAACCCTAAACCCTAAACCCCTAAACCCTAAACCCTAAACCCAAAACCCTAAACGCTAAGCGACTCGGGTTTACAGCTGGAAGTCTTTGGGGCCCTGGCAGCTCAGGAGTCAGGCCTTCCTGGCAAGGTTTGCGCTGCAGGTTCTAGGGCTACGGGTTTGGGGTTTGAGGTCTTGGGTTTCGTGTTCAGGGGTTTAGGGTTTAGGGTTTAGGATTTCGTTTTCAGGGGTAGGATCCTTAAACTCCATAGTAAACCCTAAGCCCTAAACCCACTTGTTCCTGAGCTAGCCGACACTGCAGGCGCTGCCAAGCAAGGAGCTCTGGAAGATGGCTCCTGTCGTTCTCGCCCAGCGTGTCCACCATGTCGGATGGATGTGCAGGCTCTCAGGCAAATCCCCTAAACCCTAAAAGCTAAACCCTAAACCCTAAACCCTCTCAGGCAAATGGTTGCTACGCGGCCAAGTCAGAAATCTCAGCGAAGATCAGGGCATGGCGGTGTGCGTCTGCAGGTTCCCTGCTCTCGCCGCTCGCTAACTTCGTCGCTGGCGTGGCAACCAAAGATGGGAAGAGAGATCTTGGCTGGACTCCTATCACTGGGGCAGTCATAGGGCCATAGGCAACTGGGTTGCTTCCATCTCGGCACCCCGAGCTCTTGAAAGAGCTTTAGTTGCCCCCGCGAGCACGAAGAACGCCAGACCACGATCCGGAGCATCTGAGAAGTTGAGTGTGTTAAGCCCTAATGTAGGGGCCTCAACAATTAGAATAGGGTTTTGGGGTCCATTATACTATAATCATAATAAGGAACCCCCAAAATAATATAGGTGGTTCCGGCTTCAAGCTTCGGTTAACTCCCCCTTCCAAAAAGCCAGCCTTCACCAAACCCTAGGCCTAGAGCCGTATCTTTTGCAGTGACCCCGTGGTTTGTGGCCATCCCAGGCCCTCAGAAGCTCCAAAAGTCACACTGCTAAGCACCAAAAAGTTTAGGGTCAAACCCTAAACCCTAAACCCTAAACCCTAAACCAAGGCTAAACTATGTTCGGCTCCCAAGGCCTCATGCCCAACAGGCTAAGACTTCAATTTTCAGCGAGCTCTACCTAAGTCAAGCCCGGAGGCCCTAATTCCTAAACCCTGAGATTTTCATTTGGAAGGTTTTTAAAGATTTTGTGCAAACCGGTTGTTTAACCTTAAACAGCTCAAGACCTTGAACCCTTCTGCCACAGCCATAAAACCTAAAGTTTCTAGAAACCAAGCCCTACACCTTGCGCCCCGAAGCCTCAAGAGCAAATCCTAAGCGCTTCGCCCTAAACCCTAAACTCTAAAGCCTAAATCCTAGATCCTAAGCCTTGTGACCGATTTAGGATGTGCGGTTTGGGGAAACCCTAAGCCCTAAACCCTAAGCTAAACCCTAAACCCAGAAGAGTTCTGGCCGGCAGGATGACGAGCTGAGTGATGTTTCAAGCCAAGGCAAGACTCGTCTGTTCTATGTGGGTAGTTCAGGGGTTTAGGGTTTAGGGTTTAGGGAGTTCTCTAAATTAGGATCCCGTTTTAGATCCCACTTTTACTACGGCACCCTTAGAAGAAGGACTCTTCGAAAGGACCCCAATATTAAGAGAACTACCCATGTGGGATCGTGGTTAAGGAGAAGCCAAGGCTTTCGCCTGCCGGCGACACCTTGACGGGCTAGGGTCAAATGGTTTTGGGGAAATATTCTGGCGGACTCGGGGCATTTGGGAGATCCCAGAGTACCTTATTCAGGGCTCTTTGAACAAGTCTCCTGCAATTGGGGTTTGTACTCGGTTCGCCCATTTCTGGAACTCAAACTGATTGTTTCGCCACCCCAAACCCTAAGCCCCAGACTGCGCGGAGGGTGTCAGGATTGAGATTTCGAAACTTCCGGAGTCTAAACCCCTTATCCCCACGTTCTCTTGAACCCAGAACGCAAAACTGTAAATCCCGTAAGCCGTTCACCCTTACAGCATGAATCCTTTAAGCCTAAGCCTCGAACACTAAATCCCTTAAGCCCCGCACCTCAAGCCCTACATCCCTGAAAGCAGAAATGCTGTACCCCAAACCCCAAACCCTAAACCCTAAACCCTAAACCCTAAATGCCCCTAAGCTCTAAACCCTAAACCCTAAGCCCCCTAAGCCCTAAACAGGAGATGAGGAGGACGACGACGGATCCCCCGAGGAAGAAGCAGGCTGGACAGGGCAAAGCAAACCTTCAACCCTTAAGGATTTAGGGTTTAGGATTTAGGGTTTAGGATTTAGGGTTTAGGGTTTAGGGTTTAGCCCTTAAGGCTAAGGATGTGGGGCTTAGGGTTTAGGGTTTAGGGTTTAGAGGTTCGGGGTTTGGAGGTTTAGGGTTCAAGGGTTTCGGGTTTAGGGAAACCCAGAGAGCCCAATACTCCTGAAACAAGGAATATACCTTAAATTATAGGGGCCTTAATACTATGATTTAAGGTATATTCCTTTAACTAAGGGGTATTGGGCTCTCTGGATGTAAGGCTAAGGATTTAGGGTTTAGAGGTTAGGGGTTTAGAGGTTAGGGGTTTAGAGGTTCGGGGTTTAGGGGTTTAGAGGTTTAGGGGTTTAGGGGTTTAGGGGTTTAGAGGTTTAGAGGTTAGGGGTTTAGGGGTCAGGGGTTTAGGCATTAGGGGTTTAGGGTTAGGGCTGTTTAGGGTTTACTGTTCAGGGTTCTGGGATCTAGGTTGGAGCCAAGGCTTTCAAAGCCGGTCAGGGCCACAAAGAACGCCGAACTCCCGAACGGGGGGTTTCCGAAAATCAGGGGGTACCTTTTGTTTTTGGTCCTTAGAATAAGGATCCTACTCTTCAGGGTGATTTCTTAGGGTCCCCGAGCTTCGGAAACCCCGAAATCCCAGGCCTATGTTGAATTACTTGACCCTAAACCCCTAAACCCCCAAACCCCTAAACCCCTAAACCCCCCTAAACCTCTACACCCTTACACCATTAAGCCCCTCTACACCCTAAGCCCTTAAATGCTCACTTCAGCGCTCTTGGAGGTTCGTGGGACTTCATAAATAGGTACAGTTATACGTACCCTAATTGGGGTTATAAGTAATTATAAGTACAGTTGTCTCATTTATAGCCCCAGTTACTAAGTCCCAAGAACCTTTAAGGAAGCCCTTCAATTGCGTATTCCAGCGCTCCCTTCAGATGATGTCGCAGACGACGGCATGCTGACTCCAGAGACGGAGGGTTTTGAGTTCGCCGAGGCTGGGCCACAAAAAGCGAAAGGGTTTAGGGGTTAGGGCTTTGGGTTTAGGGGCGGTCCGGCGCTCAGGTTTCGGAAGTCGGGTTTAGGCTTGAGGGGTTTACAGGGTTTAGGCTCAGGGTTTGGGGTTCAGGGTTTAGGGGGTTGATCGTCTCCCTGACTTCTTGGCTCGGGGATTTATTGGCTGACGGATGGATCCACTCGTTCGTTCGTTTGTTCGTTCGTTAACTCATTCATTCATGCATCCATCCAATCATTCATTGGTTCGTTCCCTCACTCACACCCTCGCTCCTTGACTCAGTCAGTCAGCCAGCCAGGCAGGCAGTTCGTCAGTGAGTCACTGAGTCAGTCTGACAGTCCGTCGGTCAGTCGTTTAGTCGATTTCTCTTCCCGCTGCTTGGCATCAAGCACGGTACTGTCGTCCAGGGAATTTTACTTTACACGTAGTTCTTAATATTGGTAATAGTCTCAGTCCTACTGGTATTGCTATTGTTAGCATTCTTAGTACATGCTTAGAACTCTTACCATTATTGTTCATACGGTTGATGATATAAACCCTGCATTACCCAGCATAAGAAATATACCATAATTCCCAACTCCCATAGTTTTAAGGTCCTTAAGGTAATGCAGGATTTATATCATCAACAGTAGTAGTATCATATGGATATCTGTTCTATTGCCAAGCATTGCAGATCGACGGTTTTTGCCAATTAACCCGAGACTTCATCCCTCAACGCCAATAATGAAAGCTAAGACGGTTCTGGGTTTAGAGTTCTTTCGACTTAGACTTTTTAAACTTTAGACCAAATCCTCCAATCGTAGACCTTCAGCCCTGAACCCTTCATGCCCACACTCAAGAGGGGCCACTCATGCATAATGCCTTGTACCCTCAACCCTCAACCCTAAACTCTAAACCCCATTGTCGTTTTCCTGGTGGCCTCATGCTGCATGGTTGGGATGTTTCACACTCTACGAGCCCAAGGGTCCTAAAAGTCCGTCTATCGTAGATAAAAAAACCCTAAACCCCTAAGGGTGCAAGGTGTTCGGGTTTGAGTTTCAGGGAAGAGGGCGTCGGATCAGGGGTTCCTTTAAGGCTTCCTTTGGAGGTCCCTTTACGGGATCTACGAGGGTTCCCTCTAAGGGTTCCTTGAAGGGATGCCACGCATCGACATGTCAAAACTGGGCGTCCCAAAAGATACGCGCCGACATGGCGAAAAAGACGCGCCGACATGTCAAAACTGGGTCTCCGCCGACATGCCAAAAGTATGCGCCGACGTGGCAAGAACTACGCGAGAGGGAAACCCGTTATATGCCCCGATCAAAAGGAATGACACTTAAAGGTTCATGGGACTTAGTAACTAGGGTTATAAATAAGGTAACTATACTTATAAGTACTTATAACCCCAATTAAGGTACTTATAACCGTACTTATTAAGTCCCATGAACCTCCAAGCAGAGAGGGAGGTTGACGAACTTGAAGCTGCCACATCTGTGAAGTGATCCGCCGACATGCCAAAGATGCGTGCCGACATGCCAAAAATCCGCGTGTTGCGCCGACATGTCAAAAAAAACACGCGACATGCCCAAAGCATGCGCCGACGTGTCAAACTGCGCGCTACATGTCAAAGCCGACCCCGCGAAGATCATACTGTTGATGGACACAGTTCTGCGTGTCGGCGCGCGCGCGATCCCTTCGTTGAAGGGTTCCTGCAAGCCCTTAAGGGTTTAGGGCCTAGGGATGTAGGATATAGGGTCTAGGGTTCAGAGCCTTTGGTCCAGTGTTTAAGGTTTTTAGGGCCTTGTAGGATCCAGCCCTAAACCCGAAACCCTAAATCTAGGGCCTTGGAGTTTAGGATTGACGGGGTTTGGAGAATCCCTGATAGTCACTGTCGCTTTTACTTATGCTATGATGTAACCCAAGCCCTCAATCCCAAACCCCAAACCCTAAGCCTTAACGGCCCCAAACCCCAAACTCTAAACCCCAAACCCTAGATCCCAAATCCCAAACCCTAAGCCCAAACCCTCAACCCTAAACACCACGACAGGTCCCCGACGATGACGTGGCTTTGCCAAAGGCCAATGCTCGGGGCGTAGGTGAACCAGTTCCTGAGGAGTCCCTAAACCCTAAAACCCATAAGCCCTAAACCCCACTAAACCCTAAAAAAGACCTTAAACCACAAAGAAAAACCCAATTTAGGGTTTAGGGTTTAGGGAACCTAAGCCCCTGAGCCCTAAACTTCCAAAGACATGTTATGCCAGCGTAGATCACACCTAGCAGCTAGCATTCCAAGCTCAACTGCCCCAAGACCCAACTTCCAAAAAGCCTTAACTTGGTGAAGGAATATACCTGAAGTATCCTTAAGTCAGATTAGGGATCCTACTGCAATTTAAGATAGGTTCCTAACTAAGCTGAGGGATGTTGGAATATCTGAGTACAGGACCACGGCGCTGTGGCAGGAGCACGACGTCGGGAGGCGGACACGCACGGAAAGGTGACGGGAAGGCCATGCGCCCGCCCAAACACGGACGGCATCCCTAAACCCTAAACCCTAAACCCTAAACCCATTGTGGCGGGAGCACAGTTTCGACATTCGCCAAAGCATCGTGTGGCCGTGCTGGGACTCTAGGAACTTCGAGCGAATTGAAGGCAGAAATGAGCAGGACTGAGGCGGGAGCATGATTTTCACCCAGAAGCGCACGAGACTGTGGCGAGAGCAGGATTCATGCTTGGAGGTTCATGGGACTTAGTTAATAAGTACAGCTATAAGTACCTTAATTGAGGTTACAAGCAAATATAAGTGTAGTTACCTTCTTCATAATCCTTGTTACTAAGTTCCATGAACCGCTAAGTGCATCCACTTCACAGTCCTCGGCCTTGCAAAGAATCCCGCATCCGGATGCGCACCGTGGTGGGACGGTGGGGCAAGAACGCGATTTCAGCCCCTTTCACAACCCTAAAACCCGAAGCCCTAAACCTTAAACCCTAAGCCTCAAGCCCTAAGCCCTAAACCCTAAGCCCAACCCCCCTTAACCCTTAACCCTGAGCCCTAAGGCTTAAGCCCCAAAATGCTAACCGCTCCACAAGAGCAAGCCACGGAGCCGTCGGGTGCAATGCACGCCCCGGTTAAGGGTTTAGGGTATAATATAGGGGCTTAAATAGTTCCAAATACTATGTAGGCCTCTATACTAGGATCTAGTGTTCAGGGATAGGCCATAAACCGTCAGAAGGAACGCTCTATGGTTCAAGGTTAGAAAGACCTTAGATTAGATCCTCAGTAGTTTAAGGTGTTGTTCTTCATTGAGGGATAAGCCTGAGCTTGCAATAAGGATACGTCTATAGTTGAAGGCCCCAAACCCCAAACCCTAAACCCTCTTAAAAGAAAGGGTTTTGGAGCCCTTACCGGAACAGCTGCGCAGTGTCACTACAGGGTCGGGGGACTTAGTAGGTAGGGTTCCTCAAAGGGCTCTTTAAAGGGCTCCTGAAAGGGATCCAAAAGGATTCTATGAAGGAGGGTCGGGGGCCTTCGTAAGTAGTTATGTTATAGACTTCTAAGTATCATATTCCCAATTGGGACATAAGCCTACTTACCTACTTACTATGTCCTCCGACCATCCAAGCACTGTTTAGGGAGAAAGAGCTTCTTATGAGGTTTCAAACAATCGTGTAGGAATCAAGAGAAAGGCGGGGGTCGTGCGTTTTGCGGGGTTTGGGGTTCCTGAAGGGGGATAGCTCTTTTGGGTGTCTATGTGTTCAAGATGTTGGGGTTAGGGGGTTTGGGGGTTCACCCGTTCAAGGGTTTTAGGGTCTGAGGGTTTAGGTTTTCAGATGTTGAGGGGTTCGAGGTTCAACAGTTCGACAGCTTAGGCGTTAAACGGTTCAGGATTCTGGCGGATCAGTGCCACGAGAGGACCCATGGGACCTGGCAGCTAGGGTTATAGACAAGGTCGTCCAAACCCTGTATCCTACACAATGAACCCTATACCCGTGCAAAAGGGTGTGCTGTAGCAGGCGGTACGAAAGTGCTAGTCAACCCACGTAAAAAACCAAAATCAATTTTTACTCAAAGCTACCTATAGCCCCTAAACCCTAAACCCTAAACCTTGAACCACAGATCCTAGCAGGCCCCCGTCTGTGCCGGTGTGGTGAGGGCTACACCTGCAAGAAAGGCCGGGCGAAGGGACCGGGTTGGTAGAAGTTTGGAAAGCCGTAGACTATCAGGGTTTTAGGGTTTGGGGTTTAGGCTTTAGGCTTTAGGCTTCAGGGTTTGGGGTTTAGGCTTTAGGGTTTGGGGTTTAGGGTTTAGGCTTTAGGGTTTGGGGTTTAGGGTAGGGTTTGGGGTTTAGGGTTTAGGCTGTAGGGTTTGGGGTTTAGGGTGGTTAGTATATACCTTGTGGGATCTCTGGGGCTTTACAGCTTCAGTGGAATCTTGCAAGGCTTCACATGGACTTTGCAGATTTTTGATAGGATATATAAGTCCATAGGCTTTCACCAAGATCGCTGTTGGCTGTTTCGCGGTTGCCGTGTTTACGGCTCTAAAGCCTAAACCCAAAGCCCTACACCTCTTCGGCTCGAGGACTTCGGGTTTAGACCTAAGCCCCAAAGGCATGGGCTGGCGGCCAGTACAACAAGGACACCTACGTCGGGATGTTCTGGTGTGGATATCCACCATCTGGGCAGCGGAAATTTAGAAGCATGGCTAAAGCAACGTAGCCGCTGTCGCTGTCGGCGACACTAAACCCCAAACCCTAAACCCGAGATTGCATAGAGTACTGGCTGCTGGCAGAGATCAGTGCATTACCTATTGTCGAGCTTGCTCCGATAGGGTTGCAGAGGCTGCTGTACACGTTTATTGTTGTTTGCTAGACTATTGATCTTTTGGGTTGCTGTGTGGTGTTGTGATTGGAGTTCGTGTTTGGGGTAAAAGGCGGCCGGCAACAGCCTCAGCCAAAGTGGCATTCGACCTAACTAACCAGGCAGGTGGAAAAGAGGTGTCAAAAAAAAAAACCCGAGATTGCAATGTTCCGAAGGGACGTTGCCTTCCTGTGGGTTGCTGCGGGCCACGCTGATGCTGAAGCTGCGAAAACATGTCTTAGGATCACCCCAGGTCTAATGTAGGTGCCTTAATAATTAGAATGGGGTGTTGGGGGCTCCTTATTACAATTACAGTAGAGTATACCCCCTAATTATTAAGGCCCCTATTTTGTGTTGCATAACTTCATTATAACCAATGTTTGCATAGCATTGCACTGGCCAGCAGTAGGTTTTTTCCTACAAGATTACAAAAAGACAGGAAGAGAAACACTTCAGTCTACTTATTACAGAAGTTTGTAAGTGTTTGTTGTGGACTGATAGCACACAATAGAAATTGAAGGGAAGCACCTGAAAAGATTGTGTAGCACTGTAGCAACAATCAGACACCATCAGGTTTTCGTTGCAGCACTTTGACAAGTGTGCGGCCTCTGCCTGCTATTCCTGTCCCTAAACCCCTAAACCCTAAACCCTAAACCCGAAACCCTAAACCCTAAACCCTAAACTCCTAAACCCTAAACCCTAAACCCCTAAACCCTAAAGCCATCCAACGCCTAAACCCCGGGATCGTTTCGGTGGAGGGTGTTTGGTCTCGCAGCCTTTGGAGATGATCCGGAGCCGATGTTGTTTGAGCCTGAACACATGATTGAGCCAGGGTTTTGTTAGGTAGTATTATTAAGGGTACCCCTTAAAGGGTACCCCTTCTGAACCCTACCTTTGGCTCTCGTAAAAGGGACCTTATTGAGAGGGTCTCTATCCCCAAGGGTCCCCATTTGTGGTTGGGTTTAGGGTTGAGAGGTTTCGGGTTTGGGGCTAAGCCTAAACCCTTAACCCTGGACTTGGACTGGAGAGGGTTTTGGATGACACCCTAGACCTGGTTTGATAAAGGTCCCCTGAACTACGCCTTAGACCCTCCCCGCAAACCTGCGCCAAACCCTCAGAAGAGATGCGGGGTGCAGGGTTTAGGGTTCA
This sequence comes from Symbiodinium sp. CCMP2456, assembly GCA_905221635.1. NCBI lineage: Eukaryota > Dinophyceae > Suessiales > Symbiodiniaceae > Symbiodinium > Symbiodinium sp. CCMP2456. The sequence goes on along the minus strand of CAJNDV010034711.1, from coordinate 1,534 downwards.
GGGCTTAGGCTTTCGGTTCCTTAAACCCTAAACTTTAAACCCCATAAACCCTTAAGCCTGGAAGCCTAAACCAACCCCAGTGTTTTCTGAGGGTAAACCCTAAACCCTAAACCCTAAAGAACCCTAAACCGTTCGTGCAGAGGTTCTCAATCTCCGCCAGCTTCGCGAAGGCTTATGATCAGCAGCATCAGGCCCTTACCCAGCTAGTTGAAGGAAACTACGGGTGGGGAGTTGAGGGTATATAGGGCTTCTACAAGGTATATAGAACCTTCTATAAGGCTCCTATAACGGCAACTACCCACCTGAAAATGTCTTAGAAGTTAGGGTTTAGTTCCGTTGTGAAGGTGAGGGATCTACTAGGGTTTAGGAACCAGGGCTCCTTTAATTTAAGGGCGGGGTGGCTTGGGGTCTGCAGGGTTTATAGGGTCTAGGGTGACGGACCCCAAAAGCAGATCCTTCAAGGAGGGTTCCTATCAAGCACCCTTTAGTAGCATGGGGTCCCCAAAATTAGGGGATCTACTTTTCGGATGCTCCCGGTGGCCTGGGGAAACCTTAAATCCCGAACCTTGAACCTGAAGCCTCTAAGCCCCACAGCTTGGGTTTTTGCTGTGAGCTTAGAGTTCAGGACTTGCTTTTTTTATTCCTGGGATTTGGGGTGCATGTTTCTGGCTACCTACTTCAGCTTTCAGCCCTAAATCCTCGACGTGAACTCCAAACCCTAAACCCTAAACCCCGAACACTCAAATCGGACCGTTGGTTCTTCTGACCTTGTTTCGAAGGAGCTGAGGATTTGGAATTCGCGTCGTCGGTTTAGGGTTTAGGGTTTGGGGTTCAGGGTGCGTACGCAGCGCGCGCGCGCGGTGGGTGCACTTTTTGCTTTCGGAACGGGGGTGCACCCACTTAATTGCGTCAGCATGTAGTCCCGCCCCAACCACCCCAACTATTCGCAATTACGGCTTACGGCTCGCCCCCCTAAACCCCTCTCAAGGGGGGCTTTCTCGCTCTCTGCTTCCCCTTGCATGCTTCCCCTCGCAGTTCTGCACAAAATTCGCATTTCACAGCAAACCACAGCTGAGATGGATTAGTGTCGGGTTGTGGGTTGTGGGTCCTCGTGGCCTGTGCCGGCCGCTCGACGAGAAGCACGGGTTCCCAACAAACAAGTCGTTTAGGGTTCAGGGTTCAGGGTTCAGGGTTTAGGGTTTAGGGTCTACATCGTTTAATCTTGTGAGTGTGAGAACATCAGGCACCCTAGTATCCCAGTAGAAGGACACCTAGCAAACCTGCATGTAGACTTTGCAGCGCTGGGACATAGAACTGAGCCCATGCTGCAGCGAAACAGGTAGCGCTCTGTCCACATCCGCTTCCTGGGCTTAGGATGTAGCGAGGGCAGTAGCCTAAACTCTTTAGGTGTAACCCTAAACCCTAAACCCTAAACCCTAGACCCTGAACCCTATAAACCCTAAACCCTAAACCGTGAGTTTGGAGTTTGAGGGCTCAGGGCTCTGAGCACAAAACCCCGTCTTCCAAACCTGTC
>CAJNDV010034710.1:15684-25734 GCA_905221635.1 Symbiodinium sp. CCMP2456 | reverse complement strand
TCTGTGTCTGTGTCTGTCTGTGTCTGTGTCTGTGTGTGCCTGTGTGTGTGTGTGTGCGTGTGCTTGTTTTGATTGTATTCGTTCAAATTCGTTCGTTGCTTTGTGTGACTGTGCATTGTGCATATTGGTTTTGTTGGGCACGCTTGAGCTTGACACGGGTGCAGTTGGCGTTCAGAGATAAGGATGGCAAGTTAGTCGAAGGCAATAACGAAATAACATGCTGTGCAGTACGTAACCGCCAATTTTTTGGTTTTATAACCCCTATTTAACCCCCAAGGTTATCCTTTAGTTCCCCAAGGATACTGGGGAACTAAGTATGTACTTCCTTCTGCAACTTATGCCGGCCAATTACGTACTGCGCCAATACCTTATGACCCTGCGAATGACCTGTCATGCACCTTAAGTGTCAGCTTGTGGCCCTTTGTATGGTTGAAGGCACCTCCCGAATGAAGGGTGCCGGGCACCCTTATAAAACACATCTAAAGTCCTTTAAAGCTCCTACCCAGCATGTAAGATGCTCATTCAAGCCCTTACTGATGGCCCAGGGCTTGCATGTTGCGCTTCGGCAGTTGCGGGTGTTCCACAGCAATGTCCATGTACCCGAAATGACGCAATCGTCGATGCCCCAAGCCCTGAGACCTACCCCTAAACCCAAACCCTTAGCATCAAAATAGCCCAAAAGCCTTTTATAATAGGGACTTTGGGTCCAAAAGCCTTAAACATGAGTCCATTGAGGGTAAGGGTAAAGCCTTAACCTTAAAATTGGCACCAGCGACTAGAAGCCTTGATTCCAACCCTCACAACAGCTCTAGCACTGAAGCCGCGCAGCAACAGATCCCAAATTCTGAGAACGACAAACAAGATAGTCGAGTTAAGAAGAAGAACGATTCTGATCGCAATACAGAGCCTTATTAAGTGTAATAAGCTTTGGGGCTATCTTACAGTGTAGCTACATTAAGCAAGTCTACCCTGACTGCTTACCTTGCCGTCCCAAGGAGCGCGAAGGCCAGATCTGTCAGGTGCGCAGGGGCTAGGGTTCCGGTTTAGAGTTTTAGGGTACCCTAAACCCTAATGTAGGGCCTTAATAATTACCTATAATATTTTGGGGGGCTCCTTATTATAATTATAGCATAAGGGGCCCCAAGACCTTATTCTAATTATTAAGGCCCCTACATTAAGCCAGCAAGGCCACCCAATTAGGGCACAAGCACCCCGAAGGCAGGATTTCGCAAGCCCCGACTCCTAAACAAACTGTTCCTGAACATCTTCCTTAAGTCCTCAACTTCCCAAACCCAAAACCCTACAAAAACGCTAAAAACCCAAAGTCCTAAACCCGAAACCCTAGACAGAACCATCAGCCATATGCCTACAGGTGGAACGAACGATAGCATTTGTTTGATAGCTTTGGCTTGGATTTTGGCCGGCTCCGCATTGGCTTGCTGTGTGTTGCATATGGGTGGTCTTCGGGTGGGCACGTCTTTACACTATATACAGGCTTATCAGTCCGCTATCTGCCGAGCACAGCTACACGCCAAATCCCAGAAGACCTAAACCCTTGAGTCTTGTCGTTCCAAACCTCAGCCGCCAAACCTGTGAAACGTAACAGCATGTAAAACCCTGCATAAGCCATCCAGTTCTGCGACAGTTCAGTATAAGGGTATAGAACCCTTACTATACAATTTCCATAGAATCATTATAGAGCCCTCATAGGTAGCTTTGAAACAGCCCTACTTGGAGGAGGCGTTGCTACTACGTCTGGAAGAGCCTCCTTCGATGAAGGCCCAGCAAGGGCTCAAAAGGGGACTGAAACAGAGTTAGGGTTTAGAGTTTAGGGTTATCCGCGGGAAATGTTGTTTAGAGTTCTAAGGTTAGAAGTATGGGCCCCTGATATGGACCCTTAGGCCTGTCTAGGGACCCTTAATGGTACTTATAGGATACACCCTAAACCCTAAACCCTAAACCCTAAACCCTAAACCCTATATGGCAGGTGTGTAAGGATCCCAGGGTTCAGGGCCCATACCAGCGGCCCATGGTTTCAACCTTAGGGGGGTTTAGGGTTTAGGGTTTAGGGTTTAGGGTTTAGGGGTTGGGGTTTAGGGTTTAGGGTTTAGGGTTTAGGGTTTAGCTGTACCTGGTTCTATGCAGGTCCCCGGTGGCTCTTTCGAGGAAATTCCGCCGCAGCGGTCGCAGATGCTTCGGCCCTGATCACTCCGACATGGCTCCCTGGAGCACAAAGGATGATGGAGCAGCGCTAGCTTGGCTCATTGTTCTTAGCGGGTTGCTACGGTGCACCTTAACCCTAAACCCTAAACCGTAAACCCAGCCTTAAGAGTTTATAGGGTTTCGAGGTATGGTTTTGGGTCGGGGTCTAGGGCTCCGGCGCCATGGGTGCCATGCTTACCTGGACTCAACACGGGATTATCTATGCTACGACTTTAGGGTTTCACATAAGCGCCGGAAAACCAATAGTCCCTGTATAGTTGTCCTACAGTAGATCATATTATAACCCCCATTCTTATTATTCAGGCCCCTATATGAGGGCGATTTAGGGTGTAGGGTTCCGGAGTTAACTATGAAGCAACACGAGAGAAGTGCCGGCGCTTTGTTGAGTATACATTTTCGGGGTGCTTAAGCAGGGGGTGTAGGCGTCTAGGGTTGAGGGGTTTAGGCCATAAAGTGTAGAAGTTTAGGGCGTAAAGCCGTGGTGATCCACTCCATGTCAAGTAGATACCGGCGGAGAGACGTTGATCTCCCAAACTCTGTCTGGTGCTTAGTAGGGAATGAGGGAATGGGTTATAGGGACTACTATAAGGGACCTTAAGGGATCATCATGGGGATCCATTCCCCCATTCCCTACTAAGCACCAGACAGAACTTAGGCTGAGTAGCTGGTTGGGTATTACAGTCTAAGGACTTTAGGAGGGACCCTTAGTCCCATTACCTTAAATAGCCATTGTATGGTCCTTATATACCCCTTATACAGCCAGGTAGTCTCCATATTAACCCCAATAACCTACAAGGGTCCCTCCTAAAGCCCTTAGGTGCACTAGCATCCTGGGGTTTGCAGAAGCCCACCAGACTTGAAAGCCTAGCCCTTTCTGGAGGGGAACTTGGCAACTAGGTAGATCCCTAAGCCCTAAACCCTAAACCCTAAACCCTAAAACTCTAAAAGCTCTAAAAACCCTAAAAACCCTCCCTAAACCCTAAACCCTAGACCCTAAACCCTAAATTCCTTCACCCTAGACCCTAAACCCCTAAACCCTAAACCCTAAACCCTAAACCCTAAACCCTAAACCCTAAACCCCAAACCCTGCCTGCCATCCTGGAGTCACTTAAAAAAACAGGGGCCTGGACAAATTGCTCGCTCTACTCTTCGGGCTCTTTATTTTAATCACGCCACAAGAAGAATATAGGGTTTAGGGTTTAGGGTTCAGGGTTTAGGATACCCCAAATCCTATCCTAACTACCAAGCCCTATCCTAGCTGCCAGCAGGATCAAGGCAGGATTTTGTCCGCGAGCGCTTGAACGGCAGACCTCTAAACCCTGACGACACGTATACAACCGCATCCGCAATGTTTCAGGCCGTAAAGTCTCAGCCCTAGGCCCCAACCACTAAGACCCTAAACATCCCTCGACCATGAAAGCTGAAAGCCCGGAACTCCTGAAAACGTACACCCCTGAAGCCCTAGACGCCGAAAACCTTCAATTTGTGTAGCCTTGCAACTTCGACCCCTCAACCCCAAGCTCTAAACCAGCCTTCAATCCTCTAAACCCTAAGCCCTAAACCCTAAACCCTAAACCCTAAACCCAATACCCTAAATTGCTAAGCCTTGGAGGATGTTTGGCTGGCGGACCTGGAGAACATTTGGCCGGGTAGGCAGGAGGTGGTAAGGTGCGCCCCTTAAGAAATCAGGAGTTTTAGGGTTTAGGGTTTAGGGTTTAGGGTTTAGGGTTTAGGGTTTAGGGTTTAGCTTTCAGCTGCTTAGGGGTTCGTTAGGGTTTAGGGGGCCTGGTGTAGGCCCCTGATCAAGAAACCCTTCTGCTTAGTAAGGATTGCAATCGGGATCCGAATCCGAAATTTAATGCCGTCTAAAAACTCCGTTCCAACTACCAAGTCCGATGTATGTATGAGACTCCTCGATTTGGTGTGTTTGGGCTTTTGGCTTGGTAACACGGTAGGTCTCAGGATTGAAGACATGTGTCAGATTAGAGTTTTAGGGCTCCCCAGTTCTATCATCCTTGCCAGGCTACGTGGAGGTTCATGGGTAGTTATAAGTATGGTTATAAGTCCCCTAACATGGGTTATGATTCTACTGACCCTACTTATAACCCCGTTTATAACTACCCATGAACCTCCAAGTAAGGAATGTTACTTCCCGTAGATGCATCGGTCTTACTTCACCAATCGACACCACTCCTCACACTAGCACCCTATACCAGCCCTAGACCCTAAACCCTCCTAAATCCTTCAGCTAACACCCTTAGCCCCCAAGTTCTGGATCTGAAGTGTGCGTCCTTATATGGGGGTTTCCGAAAATAGGGGACCCTAATATAGTACCCTAAATAGTAGGATCCTTATTATAAGGACCCCCAAAATAAGGTACCCATTATTTCGGAAACTCCCATATCAAAACTCCTGAAGCTCATTCTGACTGTGGTCCCAGCTCGTCAATCCGCAAGCCTCCGACCATAGCTGTTATACCATTTTACACTAGAAACTCCAATCGCCAGATGCAACTATGATGCGGTTTGGGATTCGGAGGGATACGGTTTTTGAGTTCGGGGGTTGGGGGTTTAGGACAAGGCCATGTCTGCCAAAGTCAGAGTTGGGGTCCAGGTACGCCCGGCGAACCGACCGGTCGAACTCCCCCCCACGCGTATCCTTGCCCACAGCCAGGCTCGCTTGCAATCGCCCGGGTTGACTTAGACGATTGGATGTCGGAATTCGGGACGATACATGCCAGGTGTCGGAATCGTTAGCAATGAAATGTACACTCTTTATACTATGTAATGTACGTCAAAGGGACTACCTGGGCCCTAAATAACCCAGCTTTTTCAAGGACTTAGTTAGGGAAATGAAAAAGAAGAAAACCCGAAAGGTGGGTTTTTCGGGTCCAGGTATACAGGATTTGGGGTTTTGGGGTTTAAGTTTCAGGGGTTTAGGGGTTTAGGGTTTATTCGGTGCCCAGATCATCGACTTGAGGTTGCTGGGCCTGGGGCTGAAAAGAGCACCTTACAGTAACATCGGGGCTTAGGCCTTGGGGCTTAAGGGTTGTATTCTCTAGGGTTCTCCAACAAGAGTTTTGGATTCTCAAAAAGCGTTTAGGGTTCTCGTTTGTTGGTTTTTATATAGTAGCCTCCAAACCCGAGTGCGAGGCCGGATTCCGTTAGCAGTTCTCCATGTGACCGCCAGTGGATGGATTCTTAATCCCTACATACACACTACCTTCAACAGCTTATGTTCAGATCCGTTTTAGGGCTCCCATTATCTAGGAGCCCTATCCCGATCCATCTTCAAGGTCATGTTCACCAACGTGTTGTTTCTCACTGGGTTGCATGTTGCAATCCAGGCAACTATAGCAGCAACCAGTTCCAACTCCAACTGAGGTGGTTTGTCCACCCGACTCTGAACTTTTCTGGAGCTCTACACCCTCAACCCCAAACACCAAAACCAAACCCACAAGCCACACTGCTGATGCACACATTCCTGCATGAAGTGAAGTAGCATAGCCCAGACTATGTGAGGTATCGTATATTGCGTACAAGGCTAGTGCAGGAGTTTGTCTATCAACTGTAGAAATCGATGTTGAACCCTCAACAACCTGAACCCCTAACCGACATTGAAGTCTCCGAATGTCCAGGCGTAGCGGCAGTCGCCCAGGCCAGTGCCCGCTGTCCAACCGGCAAATATATAGTTTTAGGTGAGAAGAAGTACTAAGAGTATCCCCCCTGTAGCAACCGTAGTATATTATCCCCCGTTCCCATATATGGCAGCTATAGTATAATATAGTCCAAAACCCTATTCTATGAATTGACTACGGCATAATATGCCGCAAATCCCTAGTCTAACCAGTAAGGTCCCTTTGTTTTGATTCTGAGAGTCATTTGCAGGAAAGTGCTGGCTTTTGAACCACTACCGCAGCTGGGACCTAAACCCTAAACCCTAAACCCTAAACCCTAAGCCCTAAACCCTAAACCCTAAATTTAGGGTTTTCTGGAAGTGTAGGCTTTCCAAGGATCTTGGTAAGACATTCCCACCATTTCGGGTCCATAGTCGGAGCCTCTCATTTCTGGAGATTTGATGACACTAAACCCTAAACCCGAAGCCCTAAACCTTGAGCCCTAAACCCTAAACCCTGAGCCCTAAACGCGAAGCCCAAAACCCTAAGCCCTAAACCCTAAACCCTAAACCCTAAACCCTAAGCCCTAAACCCTAAACCCTGCGCCCTAAGCCCGAAATCCGTTTCGGATCGAGCTTTCCACACAGTACTACCCCCAAAGCTGACTGGAGACGACTTTAGGGTTTAGGGTTTAGGGTTTAGGGTTTAGGGTTTAGGGTTTAGGGTTTAGGGACTTCGTCAAGTTTAGGGAGCCTGCGTGCTGTTTGTAGTTTGGGACACCAAGATTCAAGGAGCCCCCAAAAAAACGTAGAAATCATAGTAGCCCTGGTAGTACCCCTTAAAAGAACCTTATAAAGGCGCGAAAGTCCTTTTCAAGAAGAGATCCTTTTCTCTTACCATAACAGGACCCTAGGCTCGCGCTGTCCTAGTCGTTCAATTGTCGGATCCCGAATTGGGGCTATCCGACATAGAACCGTTTAAGGTTGAGGGTTTGGGCTTACTCAGCTATTTGCAAGCCCCAAGCCCCAACCCCTAAAGCTCTAACTTTAAAACGTGTTCTATCGGACTAGGGCGGCGCTGGCTGTGAAAGGGTCGGGCTGGGATCAGTAGAGCAAAGGTCCTGCTGACTGGTGCTCCATTCTGCATGAGCTCACAACCACCCGGCTAGCAAAGCTGCATGAAACCTGCGCTGTTGGGGGCTGGTATTCCTAGGGCTTGCAGTAGATCCTACTTGGGGATGAGAGGGGATTATGGGCAGTATACTTGGTCCCAGAACTCATACTTTATGGGCCAGGGAGAAGGCCGGGAGCGAGAAGGAGCAGAGATGTCATGATGTCTCAACTGATACAACGAGCGTCGTTACAAAAATCGTGGTCCAGGTCCCACCTCTGCCAGTCAGTCCACACTATTGCAAAACTGGCTCTGGACGGATCTTTCATACGGGCACAGGTAGCAATCACTCCATTACCTGCACATTGGTAGCTCTCTGAGTTGGGGTCCCTTTTAGGGTCCTTTTCGTAAGGGTGCCGATTTTAAGGACTGAAAAAGAGACCCTAATTTAGAGAACTGCCCACACACCTGCAGACGGTGTAAAGCAACACCAACCCCACCAAAGTCCCGAAGCCTGCCCCGATTTCGACCCCACAGTCCCCAACCCTGGAAGCCCTATAAAGCCTATAAGCCCTGTAACCACTATAAACTCTATATATACACCCTAGAGCCTATAGACAAACCCCTATAAACACTATAAGCCCTGTACACCCGATATACCCTAAAAACTATAGACCCTACAAGCCCTATAAACGCTAATCGTCCAATGCTGTGCAGGTTCGGCCTGTACCGCCCCTGGCGCTTGCAACCGGGCCGTACGCCGAAGCTCCGCCAACTCCGCTGACTTCACAGGGTGGGCGTGTGGGATTTCTAGGGTCCGGTTTATCAGGATACTAGAATAAAGGTTCTATAAAGGCTCCATGAAAGGTTGTATAAACGTTCTATACGGTTGTTTGAGGTACGATTGGGGATAGGTTCGGGGTGCTGGGGCCGCTTGTAAAAGCTTGATAAAGTTTCGTGGAGCGTCATGAGGTTTTTCGATGATCCAATGACTTTGATGGTTGGGGATTTGGACTTGAAGGGATTTGGGGGTTTCAGGGCTTTGGGTTTACGGTTTATGCCTTTGGTTTGGGGTTTAGGGTTTAGGGCTTAGGCTTTAGGGTTTAGGGCTATGGTGTTGTGGGGTTTCGGGCCCAATATTCAATGTGTGGACGGTTAGGGGTGAGTTTAACCTTAAATTCCTAAACCCTAAACCGAGCTTGTGAGATAAAGTAATTTTTGAAACACATGTCCAGGGTTCTGCCGGCTTTGCGGGCGTTGGTCGCGCAACTTTGGGCTTTGGCGTCTGCTTCATGGCATGGCGTTTACCCAAAGCTGCCCCACACCCTCAGCCATCCTAGTCTACGACATTTGCAGGTGGGTCCGTTATAGGAGCCTTATAGAAGATCTATATACCTTATTGAACCCTAAACCCTAAACCCTAAACCCTGTATACCCTAAACTCCCGACCTCTAGTTTCCTTTAACTAAGGCACAAATTACTAAGTGGCACTTTGGGAGACTTTAAATGTTTTCCTCTATGGTTCTGAAAGAGGCACCTATTCATAACTACTGTTAAGCGGCCCCAAAACTACAACCCAGATTATGTCAACACCTAAGCCCGTAAATATTTGAAGGTTGAGTTTCGGGGTGTGTGCCCGAAGAATGTTGACTTCACGAGCAAATTCTCAAAACACCAGCCATGGACATTGAAACTCTGTACTCCTGAACCTTACTGCTTCAAATGTGTCTCATCCCAAGCAGGCATAAACCATATGCCCTACTCCCTAAACCCCGAAACCCTACCTTAAGAACCCAAAACCTACTTTTTTGTAGGGTCCCTATAAATCCCATATTAGGATTTATAATAAGAACCTACAAAAAAGTGGGTTTGGGGTTCTTAAGGTAAACCCTACACCCCAAAACCAAAGCCCTAAACTAAACCCCAAGCCCTTGAGAACGACTAGGACGGTCGTGACCAGGTCTCACACAGCCGTCCTCGCCAAAGCGCGGCCCCACACTGCCCGGGCCGTATCTTCTTTAGGTGCCTTCGGGTTTAGGGTTTAGGATTTCGGGTTCGGGGTTTATTTAGGGTACCAGGCTTTAGGTTTAGGGCTTCGGAAGTCTTGGATTTTCTGTGAATCCATTTTGTATGGTTTGTGTTGTGTTTAATTAGGGTTTAGGCCCACTACGGAGGTGTGTCCAGAGTAGAGGTCGCAGTAGTGGTGGTGGTGCTGGTGCTTTGACTGCAAAACCGGCGTTCTCCAGTCTTCAGCCGATTTATCTTACGTGGAAAAGCTGGGCTCAAACTTGGCCACAAAACCAGAACAATTTGGAATTGGATGCAGGCTTAGGCTCTGCGCGGTTTGAGCGTCGGTCTCTGGCCGCACGATGCATTCGGCTCTCAGAACACATTTTTGGCGCACGATTGATTGCCTGCAGGGCATTTCGAGCTTTTGTGGCAAAACAACTGGGAGAAAGCGAGGTGAAGGAAGAGAAAGAGGCGTGGGATTCTGTTGCTTATCGTTCCGACACCCTATGAAACCAAATCTGAAATCCTAAACTTCCGCACCCCAAGATTCATCTGTACCTTAAACCATCGTCCAAAGCTCCCCAACCCTACAAGCCCTACACCCCCAAAGCGTTAATGCCCAAAACCCTACACCCAATGCCCCGAAGCCCTTAACAGTCACCGGAGCAGCTACGGCAAAGAATCCAGGCCGGTTCCACCAGGGGCAGTCGAAGGAGCCAAGAAGGCCGCAAGAAGTCTAGTTTCACACAGTAGGCTACGCCCTTGTTGGGACTCCTATTTTAGGGTTATGGTTCTTCTACAGGGATCTCCAAAAATTCTGTTTTTCCGAAGGGGAGTAGGTCTGAATAAGTAAGCAATAGCAGCTCTGTAAGGGCGTTGAATGGGAGTTTATGTAGGGGTTTAGGGTTTATAGGGGTCTGAGTAATTAGTGGCGATATTTCGTGGCAGCCGAAACCCTGTTGTTTGTTGCCTGTGTGTCGAGGTTATACTTTGGGTTTAGGGGCTGCGGTTTGGGGTCTCAACTCCGGTTACGTTTAGGGTTTAGGGTTTAGGAGGGTTTAGGGTTTGGGGTTTAGGGGTGTTTAAGGTTT
>CAJNDV010034709.1:7437-16972 GCA_905221635.1 Symbiodinium sp. CCMP2456 | reverse complement strand
TTTAGGGTTTAGAGTTTAGGGGTACTGGTAGCATAACCCGTTACTTGCATTGCCGGGTAGTTTTGAATCAGTTCTGAACGAGGTTTCCCTTGCCAGAGCACCACTTCTCATGAGATCTCATGCTAACAACGACCCGAAATGTGACCAGAGCTCACAAGCTATCTTGCTACTTAGACGGGCTACTAAGATGTGGCTGCTCTATACATGGGTATCTGTGAGTCTGTAAGAACAGCTGGGACACAAAACCTGCATAGTGCTGGTGCAGCTAGCAAAGGCACTGGCACTGGCTGTCTGATTGCAACCACCCATGCAAAGGTTTCGGTGCTACGAAACTACGCGTGATTTGGTAGCTCTCTGAATTAGGGTCCCTATTTTGGGTCCCCCAAACAGTACGGCACCCTTTTATACGAAGGACCCTAGAAGGGACCCTAATTTAGAGAACTACCCATACCTTAAGGACGAAATGACCCCTACAAGGGATTAGGGTTCATATACCACATAGGGATTCATAGTATAAGGGTATAGGGCCCCTACTTTTAACGGTTATGTCGTCCTTAAGGTATGTCTACCGGGACGCACAGACCGTGGTTCTACACCGTGTGCCGCCCCTCGTCTTAGGGTTGCTGGGTGCGAAGTAGCCGGCTTATCTTTAGGGGCTTGCAGGGTAGGTACTCCGTATCTCGGGATTTATCTTTTACACTGGCGAAGAAAACCTGCGGTGCAAATGCGAATCTTATGGAGACCAGACCCTTTCTCCAGTCGGGATTCATGAGGTTGGACGGGCTGCAACGGAACGCTAAACAAAGTTTGCTCTGCAGTCGCTCCAGAATGACATGCCTATAGCAGACCCTTGCTATGACTTTGCATCAGGCAGCGCTCTGAGTTCAAAAATCTGAGCCCTAGACGAATTACTATATATGGGTACTTCTCTAAATTGGGGGTTCCTTTAGGTCCCCACAGCAGGACGGCACCCTTATAAAAAGAACACTTAAAAAAGGCCCCAATTTAGAGAACTTCCCAACATGCCCTTTCTGTCTGTAGGCCGCTAGTGAAACATGCCCTGAACCCCGAAAGCACCCAGCCTCTCGGCATCAAGACCTCGACTTTTGCCTCGCTGCAACGTAACAACAAGGGCGACTGGGTGTTAGGCATGAGCGCGAGTACTCTAAGTTCTCACGGACATGATTCCGGACTCCCCATAGGCCCTAAAGTAGTTCCTTTTTGGGGGTTCATATATAGAATCCTATAAGGTAACCCCAAAAAGGAACTACCCCCCTAAACCCTAAACCCTAAACCCGAAACTATGGGGCCTATGGGTATTCCGTGGGTTTTCTAAGGAAAGCGAAGGCGATCTGGACAAAACTGATCTAAGCACGAGGTCCTCCGCGCTGCGCCGATGTCTCCATCTTCTAGAAACCAGGACTAGGGTTTAGGGTTTAGGGTTTAGGGTTTAGGGTTTAGGGTTTAGGGGTTTAGGGGTTTAGGGGTTTAGGGGTTTAGAGGTTTAGGGTTTAGGGTTTGATGCTTCTGAGCCGCGTCCAATTTGGATGGACGTGAAGGCCTGCCGCAAGAAGGGAGGCCCTCATGCCTTGTCTGAATCATAAAAGCCGCAGAGCAATAAGCCCCAAAACCCTAAACCCTGAACCCTAAACCCCAAACCCTAAACGCCAAACCCAAACCTTAGCCAAAACTGACCCTGAACCAATCAGTGAAACATCATCCAGAATCCTATCTGCAATATGGTCGGTTGCCAATACCCGCTACAGCAAAAGTAACTACCGAAGCATGCATACATGACATGAGCCACAGCCAATGTCCGAGACATGCGCATATGCACCAGGATATCAGTATACAACATCGGTCTGAGGCGAGTGAGGATTAATTACTCTCCTACAATCGTTTCTGCGATTTTTTGCTATTACAGCTAGTACGAAAACGAACGACTACTGTGATTCCAGATCATGGCAAACAAGTGCTGTTGATCTAAACCCTAAACCCTAAACCCTTAACCCTTAACCCGAATAGTCCTGCATCACATCCGGGAAGCAGCGGAGGCCGGACGTCAGCAACGGGACGATTCCGGTGCCTTCATCGTCCTCGTCCTCACGCGATGGTTTAGTAGGGTTTAGGGTTTAGGGTTTAGGATTTAGGGGCGATTTTGGGGCGGGGGGGGTTAGGGTTTAGGGCTTGGGGCTGCGATGATTTAGGTTGGTTTAGGGGTTAATGCGAATCCTGAGTTTCGGTTTGGTAGAAATTCCATGCATTCACCATTCACCAAGGCCAGTCAGCTTGCCACTGCTGCGAATCGAGCCATGTTTACACGAATCAGGAAGCTTGATCTCACAAAGAACTTCACCCGCATGTCCTGCGCGCACCAGTGGGCACCTGCACACAGGCCACAGGTAGTGAGGTCAGGTAGAAGCTGCACCATGCACTGAATGCAGAACGAACCACCTCCATCACCAGTCAATGGAACCTTGACCCATTCTGACACGTGCACGCTGTGGCCGCACTTTTGCAGAATCTCAGAAGCCCGACACAGATGTCTCGAGGCAGAAAGATGTAAGAGTTCTACGCCAGCAGAGCCCCAAAACCAAAACGCAGTATGCCGCACCCACCTAGCTCTAGGCAGTCTCCTTCGTCCTCACTCGCAGAGTCCTTAGGCCAATACTTGGGGCTTAGTGCGTCTGTAAGCTACGACTGAGTTTCGATTGCGTGGTTGCCATGGCATGTACAAAAGTGAAGGGACCGAGTATGGGGCATGCATGCACGTTTGCGATTGCGGCTCGGTACTGGGCATGTCATTATCCTGGCAGCCAGGTTTACAGCTCCCCTCCGAGGTTGACTTCCTAAAATGCCAAAATTAATATGCTTGCAATCCTGAGGCATTGGGAGGCAGGAAAAAACACTTGGCAAACCTTGTGGTTTTGAGGTCCCATGATGGAATTGCAGGTCTTTCAAGCAACGAGCTGTGGGTCATTCAAGATGTTTCTCCATCTCTCCAATGATTTCTTGCGCCATCCTGGGTTTAGCCTTTAGGGTTTAGGGCAGTATGTGTCCAACCCAAACAGGTGCAGCTACGACATGCTCCCCTAAGGCCCCGAAATATCACAAGACACGAACTCTCAAGCCTAGACCTTAAACCCCTCCCAAGCACCCCACAATCCGATATTGAAACCACTCAATCGAAGCCCGAAACCATCCCAGACCAGGAAGCCTGCACCCTTTGATAAAGGAACCCTTTCAAGGAAAGCTTACTCAAAAAAGCCGTAAAGGAACCCCAAAAAGAACCTCTGAACGCACCCGAAAGGAGCCCTTTAAACCCTAAACCCTAAACTCCTCTGAAGGCACCCGAAAGGAGCCCTTTAAGGGCTTCAGGTTCCGCGCCTCAGGGAGATCGCAAAAGCGGAACTCGGAGGGCTTTCGCTCTTGGCTGGTCTTCGGCCGCGGCGGATCCTTCAGGGTCTAAGGTGTAGGGGCAAGCTACCTATTTTGGGGGCCTTAATAATCGGAATAAGGTTTTGGGGCCCAGTATACTGCAATTATAACCAGGAACCCCTAAAAAAATTATAGGTAATTATTGAGGCCCCTACATTTTACCCTAAACCCCCAACCCCATAGCCCATCAATAAACCAAGTGTAGAACACTATGCTGCCCAAACCCCCAAACCGCCAAAACGAGCCCCACATCCTCAACTCCCTGCTCCAAGCCCTACACCCAAACAAGGCCCAGCATGAACCCTAAACCCTAAACCCGATTAGGGCCTTTTTGCCTCCTACTTAGCAAAAATAGTAGGGTTTAGGGTTTAGGGTAACCCTAAACCCCATTAGGGTTTAGGGTTTAGGCCCACGATGAACCCAAGAAGCGCCTTTCCGGGAGGCGGCTTTGGCGGAGCGCGGGCCTCAAGTGGGGCGGCTTATGATCTAGGGGTCCGAATTTGTAAACCAGCATGGCTATATATATATATATATGTATATATATATATATATATTATATTATATATAGAGTCTTTTTTTAACAGACTCTAATTCCTAAATGCTATCTGAGACTATGGCTAGGGCTAAGGCTTGTGGCAAGGGTTGTCCTAAGTGTTTTAGAAACTTGTTCCAAGAGGTTTTAGGGTATAGGGGCCACCCTATCGGCAGAATACGGGTGAGGGCTAGCAGCGAATCATGTAAGAAGCAACGCTTTTGTATGAAGGTTGAACTTATGGTGGCTGAACATTGCTGATTCGAGTCACCTTGACTCCACGCTGACACTGTACGATCGGAAGCCAAACCCTGAAACAGGCACAGCATGCATTCTCCTGCCTGGGGCTTCGCCTCCTTCTTCGCCTGAATTTCGAAGCACTGACAGTCTCAAGTCCTACTAAAAAATCGCTTTGGGGCTCGTTCTATTTAGATGGCGGCAATGGACAGGAAACGTCGTAGAATGAAGGAGCCGTGCCTCAGACACCCCTGCACTCGCACCCACTTCGAAAGATGAACCAAAGGGGGCTTCGCACTTGCAAGCCCCAAACCACTGCGCAAGCTAAAATCTTTGCACCTCCAAAGACGGAATGCTGACGCATATCTATGTATATGTATGTATACATATATGTAGACACAGAGATGTGTATATTAATGTTGTACAAAAGTTATGTGTGCATGCATATGGAAAACTCCTATTGAATATGGAAAACCCCTATTGAGCCACACTTAACTATATTTCAATCCTACATATGGTATTGATCTGCTTTGGCTGGCTACATTTGTCTTCATGTGTGTGTGTGTATATATACATATATACGGACATGTGGGGGGAAGGGGCTACAAAGCTATATTACACTATATGTAGAGAAAGTGAATATCGCACTAGACTATATTAAGAGGAAGTAAACACACAACAAACTGATGAAGAAAGACAATGCTGAAACATGTGGGATTTGCCTGTGCCGCATCTGAAATATAGTCAAACCAGAACAAGCCCAAAAATGACACCTAAAAAACGAACAAACTAGAAAAACACCGAACAACATATTACATAAACAGTTTACATAGATGGTACCACAATTTCCGCGTGTGCCATACATACAAGCATTCGTTGCAAATAAGCAGCATGTCTGTAAGTCTGGCTTTAGTCATGTAGGCACCCATTTTTCTTAGGTATGTCCATGTGTGTGTGTTGACTGTTCTTAAAGGTGCTTCCCCAAATGCACGTGTGTGCAATGCTATAAAATATGCATGTAGAGATACGTCCACACAGACACATTGAGTGTTAAAGTTAACAGAACAGCATGGATTTGTCAATTGTGTCAACATGTCATATGGATACATGCGATACTGCATGTTAAGTATGCTCTTATGACAGCGCTGGTGCTACATATACATTATGAGATATTCATGTGTGTCTTTGCCGACAGATTCCACTGGTTTGGCTGCGTGGAATGAATGTATTACAAACAAAAGGCTACACATAAGTAAGTATATATATACATATATATATATATATGTGATTGCATTTTCGCATGTGCAAACAGTGCAAACATCTGCAGCACTCTTCAAGTGTCACCAAAGGCAACCAGGCAGATACGCGGATACGTAGTGGGCCTCTTGCATTAGGTGTAAAACATATATGTTAAAGATCCATGTCATGGCTTTACATGTAGATGTGCTGATGGATTCCATATTTGTAAACGATGAGTTTTCATTGAGTTGTGTCTACACCAACTGCAACCACTAGTTTTGGCTGCTTCCACAGCAGAAGACTACATGCATGAACATAACCAAAGGATTTGTCCTATCTGGCCGTTTTGTCACTGTGGTTGTTGTTATTGCTCCTGTTGTACTGTGAGCACATGATGAATAAGACTGTATCCACATAGGTTCCTAAGGTAAGAAAGCAGCAAATATGCAATAATTCGGTACAATAGAAAACATTTTCAATAAACTCGGCATGCCTTGCGCCCGTTTGCAGCTTCATATGCTGAGTCCCGGCAGAAGCTTCTGCGTGTCAATTCTTTGAGATAACTGTATGGTGTGTATATATATATATATATATATATATGTACGTATGTATGTGTGTATGTATGTATGTATGTATGTATGTATGTATGTATGTATGTATGTATGTATGTATGTGTGTATATGTGTACATATGTATGTGTATAAACATATACTGCTATAATATTACAGTTTCATTATGCAATAAAAGTTAGGTATGTTGTATTGTTTCATGCCATAATCTGCCGAAAGGCTCCACACACGACACGAAGATTCAAATCATGGAATGAACCAAATCTGGATGCAACACCACTGCCACAACATGCCTCCTACAAGTACTAGGCATATGCCATGCATCAAAGTATCCAGAAGGGCTTGGCAAGCACTGACGAAGCCAACCCACCAAAACAAGCACGAGCCGAATCCCCGCGTCCAGACATCCGAAATTGCAGATAAACCACACCACCCATCGAAAACTGAAATGTAGAGCTGTAGATCCACAAGCCCCACCCAGGACATCCAAAGCTTGATCCAGAGCTCTGCGCTGACGTTATAGACGGGCTTATAGCATAACACTAAGACGTTTGAGTTTCCCCTAGGAAAGCTAAGCACAATCGATGCAAAAGAGCGAAACCAACGGATCTTGAATCATGTCCTGAATATCAGAACTGAACTCTAACCTGTCTTATCGAGCCCTGCAATGAGCCCGTTCGGCTCCTCATCGAAGGTCTGCGCCCGACGTTGGGCCCAGTCAGCCTGCGCCTGGCAAAGTCGAGGCTGGAGCTTAGCGTCTAGTATATTTCGATACTACCATGCGGAAAAGGAGCACCGTGTACAAAATACTATGTTTGCACGATGCAGCTCCCTTGTTCTTCTGGGGCTGGGGACCCACAGGAGTGGGACTCTTATGCTAAACCCTGAACTCTCAACGCTGAGCTAGATTGGCTCGCTAAGCGCTCCTGGAATCTGTGCCAACATGCTTTCGACGGGGAATCCCTAAAAGGGACGTGCTCCACACTAGCCATGAAGGAACTGCCCAAACCTAAGGGGTCCGGATGCTCCACAACCTAGGCATATGGCACAGGGCTTACACTGGATAAAGGGATCCTTGATGTGGGATTAATTTTTTGGATTGTTTCCCTACGTCAGGTGATGCTGGGATCTCAGGGAAACCCACTAACCCCAATGCTCGCTGACATAATGTAGGGGCCTTAAAAATTAGAATAGGGTTTTGGGGTATAGTGTACTATAATTTTAATAAGGAACCCCCAAAATAATTAAGCCTCTCCCAGAGCTCGAAACCCCTGAATTTTCAACTCTGAAGGCCTCGATTCTCCCGTCACCAAGTCGTGCACCTGATACCCAATCTTCACAACGCCCGGGTGTTTGGCAATGCTTTACACATGCGAAGCTTTAAGCAAGCCCCCCCCCCCCCATATGAGAGTCCTGGAAAGAAAAAACCCAAGACGAATAAACCCTTAGTGAGAGGATCCGTGATGTGAGGACACTGAAAGAAGCGGCAGCCACCACTCACAAACTCCACATCTCACTACTACTCAAAGGAACCCTAAACAAAACTTTGTAACTGAAATAAAACCTCGTCACAACAGTTCTTGTGCCTTGTAATTGCACGCCTTATTGAACCAAGGCTAACGCATAACCCTTTCTCGAACCCGAAGATCCCGCTTAGCTCAGTGTGCCTTGTGAGCTCTTGTAGGCGAGGGCCCTTCCCAGGGCATCTCCGAGGAAGACTGTAGCGTCTCCCACTCGCTCTGGACCAAAAGGAACAACCTCTTGGCCTCAGGGAGACTCTCTTCTTCAATAGCCGGGCCCGAAAAAGTTGAATCTTTCAAGGATATATACCCCTAAACCCTAAACTCTAAACCGAATATATGAAGCCAAGAAAGAACGAGATTTTGGGGCTTTCGGCGTTTAGGCTTCAGGGTGTTTGGTTTGGGTGCTTAGGGTTATAAGTTATAGGGTTAAGGTCTTTGCGGGCCCAAGTTTTTCGGAGGGAGTTTCGGGTTCGCGGGTTTAGGGCATGTTTGAAGGTTTCGAGTGCAGGGCTCAAGGCTTCCAGACATGCAACACAGAAATGTTCAGAGTGCCTCTCCTTATTGCAAACAGGCAGACATAACTGACATAACTGTCCCGGTTCATGCGGTGTCACAGTCGGGGTCATAAGACATAGCTACTGTACATGCGCTCCTGCTAACAGCCAGTGCCCTACAGGCATACATCCTAAGTGCAGAAAGCTCAGGATGTCTGTCTGCCTCGGGCATATGAAACTAGAGTGTGTGAGATCGTGCTGCTAAGCCTCAGCCCCTACATGAAGCCTATACAACTCAAAGTGTCAAAGGAAGCTGCTTCGGCACTCAGGGCTCCTTTCACACACACACACGTGTCCCATCACATCGAAGCGCTTTCAAACATGTGACTTACCCTGCCAGGCACCCGAAAGAAACCCCAAACCCTAAACCCTAAACCGTACACTCCCGCTCGGCTGTAAGGGGAGAACAGCGGAGACTGTCACCGGAAAGCTTTCGGGGCTCCCTTTGCCTATGTGCTACTAATGCACTCAGCAAGGAACTCCACAAACTTTGCGAACTTCGGGGGCGGGACTGCGCGCAACGCGCCGTTCCGTGTGCTTTAGGGTTTTGGGTTCAGGGCTCAGGCTTTAGGGTTCAGGGACGGTTTAGGGTTTACGAGAAACGTCGCGAAGGAGGATTCTCTACACTCCAGCCTCCTGTCGACGTTCTTCCGGCTGCTTGTCCGGGTGAAGCTCCAGCTGAAGTGCTCGGATATGTGCCTGTGTCTTGCAATCGGGGCTGATGGACATGTAAGCCTAGCAGGTGAGAACGAGAGCGCTAGTGTGTGCTGTTGTTGAAGCTGAAACCTGAACCCCAAACCGTAGAACCTAAACCGTGTTAAGCGAGTAGTAGCAGTGGTGGCAAGGCCTCCAGAATCCTGACAGCTCTGAAACAAGCTCTTGCATGATGCATCCACGTATGCTGCAAGCCTCTCTTGAGATGAAACCCACCATTTAATTAAGAGCCTGCAGGATCAGACTTCTAGCCCAAATCCTTATGCTACACACCCTGTTGGGTTTAGGCTTCAGGGCTTAGGGTTTTAGGGTAAACCCTAAACTCTGAACCCTGACCTGGACCCCTAAACTCTAAACTTCCAGCCTCAACCAAGAGTCTTCTATATGCGCAGATGCATATGCTAGAATAATCAGAGGCCTGTGCGTGTATGCGTCAAACTGTGTTCAAAACAACGACTCGAAGGTATCCCAAATCCTACTACTAAACCCCAAACCTTAAACCCCAAAACCCTTTAAGCCTCAACCCTAAGCCCCTAAACCCTAAACCCTAAACCCTAAACCCTAAACCCTAAACCCTAAACCCTAAACCCCTGAACCTGACTCACAGGTCGGCTCCTTCCGTGCGCTGGTGGAGAGGCCGCGGAGTCCCCGTAGCTCCTCAGGGGCACCCAGGACTTTAGAAGGTTTAGGGTTTAGGGTTTAGGGTTTAGGGTTTAGGGTTTAGGGTTT
>CAJNDV010034708.1:67512-124579 GCA_905221635.1 Symbiodinium sp. CCMP2456 | reverse complement strand
GAAGGTAATTATTCCGGTTTAAACTTAGAGAGAGATAGAGAGAGAGAAAAAGAGATAGGAATGCAAGATGCTCCCACAAACTCCCTTGGTCTTGAGTCCCTGGATTATTCGGGGGGCTCGGGAAGGTCGGCGTGTTCTCTGACCAAAAAAATGTGCGCTCCGGGAGCCTGCATTCTCAAACCATTGGCAAGCTTAATCCTTGCTTGACCTCTTCTGCTGCCGAGGCCAAACTCGGCGATGGCTGATGATTCTGAGTGCAGTGTTGATGGGGAGCAGCGAAAAAGAGTTTTTTGACAGCCGAGCTGAGCAAACATACATGGAGCTAATCCGAGCTGTCGGGGCCAACCCCGTTGAGTCAGTTGCTTGTAACGGGTTATACAACGGTAGGCACGATTGTTCCTGTGTGTTAGTATTGCGATTGATCCGTGCGCTTGTTGGTGTTCGTTACAATCCAGATGGTGCCGAGATGCCTTGCGCAAACATTGTATTATCGATGAAGGCATATATGCGAGTCTACAAACTGTTGAAGGAGATGTGATGTCTCGGAAATGCCGCACTGTATTTCTTCATCTAGAGGCTCTCTCTCTAATGGTTCACAGAGGATTTCTCTTTGAGCACCCGTCGACCCCATAAGGGGCACCACAGTTCAACAGATGTCAACTGCATCCAGAACAGAAGTTGCCTGCACACACTTTCATTCATGTCGTGTTCAGTCCCGGTGCAGCTCCTCCATCGTTTCGGCTAGTTTCCACGAAGTAGTAGTGGCTCCAGGAAGAGGTCAGTGGCAGAAAATTCAGATTGGTTTTGGCCCAGAACTTCAATGATGGCGGCGAGTGAACTTGGACCTGTTTGCGCCGAAT
Organism: Symbiodinium sp. CCMP2456; assembly: GCA_905221635.1. NCBI lineage: Eukaryota > Dinophyceae > Suessiales > Symbiodiniaceae > Symbiodinium > Symbiodinium sp. CCMP2456. The sequence goes on along the minus strand of CAJNDV010034708.1, from coordinate 123,719 downwards.
GTGAGAGGAAGGAAGGAAGGCAGGCAGGCAGGCAGGCAGGAAGGAAGGAAGGAAGGAAGGAAGGTTCACACGCAGTGCCAACAAGGGCGAGCTTCAACGCCTCGCCTTTGACAACTTTGTCTGGCTGTTTCTACAGGCCAGGAGTGCCAATTGGTTATGTCCGATGTGGCTGAGACCACAGCACGGTACGGTCAGTCATGTCAGGGCTTGTTCCGAGCTTCGCAGTGCGGTTGCCAGCATGCGTTGAATTAGCAGGTACCCATACAAGGCGAAGAACTTTCTTGACTTGTATGAGGTGTGTAGCCTCAGTACCTATGTGGACACATCTGTCAGCGCATGTCTGTAGTTCCAGCATGCACTTTGTTGCTTGAGCTAAGTGCCTGTGCGCGCAGCCCGAGTGTGGAACTTAGCGTCGGCACTCGTTAGTCTACCCTTCTACCCTTGGGTTCAGTCCATGGGCCGGTGTGGAAGTGGATGCCGTGCCAGCCAGGGTGAGTGGTCGCTGTCAAGTTTGCCAATCTGGCAGGCTAGGCTTGTCCATCGGTGATGCTGAGGCCACGATTGGACACCAAAGCGTTTCCTGCTGCGCTGTGCGGCTTTGTCGCTTCGTGCTTGAAGCGCGACGACACAGCGTGCACCCCTTGGAGCAGAGAATGATCGCAATCATTCTTTGAAGTCTACACGAGCAAAACTGAGAAACAAATCCAAACGCTCTGCAGGCGACCCGACGTCCAGTCGTTGGTTAAGCACGAGCTGGTGGTAAGCCAAGGCTGACTTGCTATTGTGGAAGCACCTTCGGACCTTGAACATGGAAGTTTGACCTTTGCAGGTGCAGAGCAGATCAAGCTCTTGGCAGAATGGCTAGCAACGTCTGGAGCTTGTTCATTTGTTGCCAAGCCAGGACTGCAAACAGACGGTATTAGAAGAGTTCCTTAGCAGTCCTAGCTGGAAGGCTTTAGGAAGAATTTGATTTTGGCACATCATGTGGCCTGGCAGCCATCGTTCTGAAAGGGTGTTGTTAGAAGTATTCCGTGCATCGCTTGGCGCATACAGTCTGTCTGCGTCTTCCTTGGACATCGGAGTGTTGTGCGCTTCTCTTTGTGCCCCAGAGCCTTGCATGTTTCGTTAGCTGAGAGATTCTGTGCGACCTCGGCGCGCTTTCGGATGAGGTTTCCCTGTCTCTCTCTGCTGTAACGACAGCTTGTTGTCCCCGGCGAAGCCAAAGCCAAGAGATGCCAAGAGCGGAAGAGGGCCAGTGGCCGAGACACCTAAGGCTGCCTCGTTGAGCGGCATCCTTTAGGGCCAGGGTCGGATGTCACAACACGTGAGATTCGCCACCCCTCCAGTGTCTCACAGAGCGACTAGCAGCGATGAGCATGCGCAAAGCATCCGCTTCCTCGGACTTGCCTGCCTTGCCTGCCTTGCCTGCATACGCCAGCTGCTGCCTTCACAGAGCATGTAGGCTCGAATCGGGAAGCCTTGTCTGGACAACTCATACTGAACTCGTTTAACTAGGGCTGCACCCTAAGAATAGCAGCAGTTCCGTGACTGCTGGATTATATGCCCTCTGCTTGGGTCTGCTGCCATGCGCGGCGAGTCGCCGCTCAACTGAATGGCCTGTTATGTATGCGAAATGTTGATGTGCCGACTTGCTTGTTGCCATGGTGCTTGGTTTTTCCATGTCGCTGAGGCTGCAATTTGCACAGCTGCCTTCGCTGCACACTTCCTGTATCTTGGTGATTGCTTTGCAGCAGTGGGCAGAGTCCCCAAGAAGGTGCGGACGCTCAAATTGTAATCGGACATGTATGCATCATCATGCACCGATGCCACGAGCAAGTAGCTTTCCAAAAAGGAGCTCGACTCGCATTGAAGTCAAGAAACAAAGACGCTCGACATATCCAGCCGAAACGGTGTGCCACGCACGGGCTCAAAGCAGTGTTCCCCACTGGCACTTCTGTACGAATTCATAAATGGGTGCTGCGATAGTATCCCATCAATATCGCAATGACGGCTGGACTTTGTAGTTCAGGTTACAGTTTTCTCAGTTTGTCCAGTCCGGCAGCTCTAGCTTTGCTGTTCATGCTCGGGCAATTTGATCCGGGCGTAATGGTCTGCCAGTGCTGAAACTGTTACTTGGTGGGATGTCTGTCGGCACGAGCCGCAAGGTCCTGGGTTTTAGGGTTTTAGGGTTTAGGGTTTAGGGTTTAGGGTTCAGGGGATGCGGGGCATTAAGGGAAGCTTGCACTTACATGCACTTGCGAGTAGTGTCCAACGTAGAGCCGCCTCCGGGCCTCCGATGTCTCATTGGTTCGGTTGAAGCTGCTATCGTCGGCGAGCAGAAATGAAGTTCGGTGTGCACAACACTATCGTTAGCATCTGAAGCTGTGCATACAGATCAAGAACTATGTCTCAGAAAATCAACCTGATCGGAATGTGAATCCTATCGCTAGGTTCACTCATATTCACTACATTATTGGCCTTCTGAAGACCTGTGTCTTGATGAACAGATGGCACACGGATTGGAAGAAGATTGTTGCAGAATGCCCGTTGTGCGGCGGGGAGCGTGTGGGGGGTTCTCATCTCCACCACGGGTGCCTGCGCGACCTGATTCGCAACTATCGGCGGGCCACTTCACCAGACCTTATGTCATAAGGTGTCTTCTGTGTAGCTTGGCCATGTGAAGGGCAAGCATGTAAACTCTGAGCGGGCCAATCAACATCCGGTGACCGGTGTTTAATCATGTGTGATCAGTCGGACCATGGGGCTGTGGACATGGAGTGGTAGGAGCACGAAAGTTTTGCTGACGGAAGTCGTGATGACGGGATAATCGTTGGCACTGAAAGGTGGCAGCTGCTGATTTGATTCCCCGCCAAGCGGAGTTCTGCCAAGAGTTGAAGCATCGCGGTTTTGCAATCGTCCAGTCGGACCTGAGCAGGTGCCTTGGCAGTGCTTTGGCGTTTCCTTAGGTTGCTTAGTGCTGTGCTCCTGTGCGAGGAGGAAGGAAGCCCTTGCCTGGTTGGAGGGTTTGGCAGAGACAGATCCGGATCTTGCAGACTTTGGCCTTTCTTCTGATGATGGCCTCGTGCGATACCAACGGGTTGACTTTCCGAGAACCGTTCAAAGATTGGATATCGCACCAGCTGTCAGTGGAGCACTCGCAGATCCAGGAGCCGACGCAACCCTGGCACTGGCCGCAGATTTGCATGCACTGTCTCTGACGTGCCTGACGGCAGTGGCGCAGCATGAACAATTGCCAGAGCTGCTAAGCCTCGTGGCAGACAGCCCAGAGCCTCTAAATCGCGCAAAGGAGCGCTGTCCTGCAAGCCACCATGTTCTGCTAAACGTATTTAGAGCCGGCAGACTCCAAGCAGCGTTTGGATATGCATGTTCTCGGAGGAGCCAAGCATCATGCGAGCAAATATCTATGGTGGGCAGGACGGATGCTTGGTCCAGTTCACCGAAACACAAGATATACTCGTAGTTGTCAAGATTGTATGTTTTGGTGTGGCTCGAGCTTGGCTGAACATCTAAACAACATCTTTATCGTCAAGATCTCAAACTATATCACTGGGTTTTGATGTTCAACCTTCTCAAGCTAGACGGTGGGCCTTGTCACTGTCTTATCTTTGTCTCTTTGTTCCGTCCTTCTCCAGCTTGCGCAGCTCGTCGTTTGCCGATTCCCCGCTGGATGCTCAAACTGCACACACATGTTTCCATGACACCTGGGCTGGAATTCTGATTTTTGCCACTGTTATCGGCTGTCTGAATTTGTGGCATACGCCAGGATGTTCAGTGCAGATGTAAGCATTGCTGCTGCATCGACTACCGAAGCCCTCAAGCATTGTGGGCAAAAGAGGTTTATGGTAGCGGAGCCTTCGGGCTCTCTACTTCCTCTGTAGAGACAGGCACCTCACGAGCCTCGAGGCCAGCCTTGCATCACCGCATAGCCGTTCGCTGGGCCCGCAGAAACTGCAGGTCCGCCTGCCTACCCCTAGTCCTCTTTTGGGCTGCGTGGTTGTGCAGCAGATGTTCCTACGAACCGGAGCTCGTAAGAATGAACTGGTTAAAGAGTGTGAAGACCTGACATGGAAGGATGTGTCATGCCGAGAGATCTACGATTTGTGACAGCGCGGACTGAGGAGCTGGACCTTGCTGGCACCTGGATCTGGGATTGCTGACGGTTGCACCTGCAGGGTCGTGGCCGGCTCTGACACTGAGTTGTGTGATAGTGCTCCCCGAGAGTGATGTGGTTCGTTGCAGCAGATTGTTTGGCTTGTCTCTGTTTCTGTGACGTCCTCCACTTGTCAGCGATCTTCAAAGGATGGCTTCTCCCTTTCATGATGCAATCGGCGAGACTGCTTTTCTGGAAGAGCTTTTGGACCCAGACCGTGGCATGGTTGAAAGTTGAAACATGTTGGAACCGTTTCAAAGCAGGACTATTCCCGTATGGCTAGAATACTTCGGGCGCAGTCGTAGCAGTGGGCTTGTCAAAAAGTACGGCAGATCTGCGACAGTTATGACAGTTATGACGACTTTGCAACTTCACATTCTGCGAAATATCCTGTATGTCGGCAATGCACAGGAGATGTGCTCGTGTTTGCCGGTACTGCTCTAGTCCTTGCCACTGCGGCAGCTTACACTGGACTGGTACATGGTGTATCGGCTGGCCGCCTTAAGCAAGGACGAGCACGACACTCGGCAGACAATGGTAGAATGGAGGCTGTGTGGCTGCCGCATGTTGCGCCAGGCGTTTCCGTACCTTACTTTCTGCGGCCCCGAAGTGGCGCCGTGTTGGAGAAGCCACCGTGGTGTGACGAGAGCTTGGCGGCTTGCATGCTCTGGTGGAGTCCAGATTCTGTTCTTCTGCAATCGCAGCATTGCAGGCTTATTTGTATCCAGCTGCTGTTCAAGCTGAAGGCCTGGACGGGCAGGGGACTGGGCGACGAGGCTTGTGCTTGATTCAGCATACAATTTCTTGCGAGCTGCACTAGTGATACTAGTGCTCATGCATCTCCTGACGAAGCCAAACGCAAGCTGGCAGAAGTTGCTTCGCTTCAACAATGGATTTAGGTCTGGTGAGCTGTTTAGGGCGGAAGCTCAAAGGTCGAAACCGTTCTAAAGAAGGGTCGGTTCTTTGCCAGGCTCAGAACCCTCAGCACTTTTTGGGTACAGGAAATTTGTGCATATTCGCCGACCCTGCCAGTGCCCAACATGCCATGTCATTGAGCTCAGTTATTGAAACATCGTTATTTTGAGTGCAGCCGTCTGCTGCTGCTGCTTCTGCTACTGTTTCTGATTTCACAAGTACATGTTCCCAATGATTGGTTCAGGTGGGATCCATACGGGGCAACCCATGTTGGATCTCTTGCGCTTTCACCGGGTGCCCTGGTGTTGAAGTGGCTGAGGTCCCAAGTCAAGTTGAGTCTCTGGACAACAAGCCTGCGTTCCTTGCCGTTGAGCCGGTCATCCTAAGGACTTGTACGGGCGGCTTTGCACACGTGGTCAAGTGGTTCCGCTCTCCGCTTTTGCTGCAGAAGCCTGGCTCCCAGCTCTTCAGAACCACCTATATACTTGTGACAATGGTGGGTTTTTGCGCGGGCATTAAGGATTTGCAACAGAAGGTGCGACAAGACTTTTACTTGTGATCGCCGGTCAGACTGATCTTGCCGAATCGATGCGAAAACTAAAAAACCCTGAAAAGATTCAGGATGGGTTCCTAATGACAGACTAGGGTCATCGGGTGCGAGACTATGAGTACATGTTTTTTCTATAAGAATCCGCCGACCCCTGCCGGGGGCGGCGTCTGTGAAGACCCATTGTCGTCGCATTCCCTACTTTCCTTAAGACCACACCACCGCCCCCAGTGCCCACAGTGCCAGCCCCCACACCGACCTCACCCCCCACCCTGCCTCCTACACTGACCCCCCAAGCCCCCACCTTGGAAGTATAGATTTTAAGGGCTCCTGCCTCCTACAATGTCCCCCCTAGCCTATCCTAGCCTCTACCTGGGAAGCACAGATCGAACAAGGGCCCCAGCACACGCCCAAACCCCTGCCGCCCTCACCGCCCTCACCGCCCCCACCCCCCCCACCGCCCCAGCCCCCACCGCCCCCACCGCCCTCACCGCCCCCACCTGCCTCCTGCACTGAGCCCCCTAGCCCCTCCTTGGAAGTTAAGATTTTAAGGGCGATCTCACCCCCCACCCTGCCTCCTACACTGACCCCCCTTAGCCCCGTCCTTGGAAGTATAGATTGTAAGGGCGCCAACCCCCGCCGCCCTCACCGCCCCGACCGCCCCCACCGCCCTCACCGCCCCCACCCAGCTCCACACTGACTGGAAACATAGATTTTAAGGGCTCCAATACATGCCCCAAACCCTGCCGCTCCCCCCGCCCCCCCACCGCCCTCACCGCTCTCCACCGTGATTCCTACACTGACCCGTATAGATTTCATGCCCAAACCCTCGCCGCCCCCACTGCTCCCACCGACCCCCTCACGCCCCCATTTGCCTACGCTGACTTTTTCCTAAGAGGTCCCCCGTGCCCACAGTGCCCCTACCACCCACACCGACCTCACTCCCCCATCGCCTACCGCCCTCACCCCACCTGCAGCGTTTAAGAGATTATAATAGATATTTAAACATTTTTATATAATATTTTATTTCGAAAAATAGAATTTTTTTAAATATATCTAGAATATATAAAAAGAGAATATATTTATTAATGATCGAATTTGATTTAAATATAAGATTATTATACGGATATTTTCTACATATTTTAATCGAAATAAATTTAGAAATTTGAAAATCTGTCATTTTCTTATAATTCAAATTTCTAGCCATCTAATTTTTGAGCCTTGTAATTTTGTAGTTTTTCAAATTTTTAGTCTTCTATTTTTCTGCTTCTCGAAATCTTTAATTTCTTGCCATCTTCTAATTTTCGAAATAATAATTTAATTTTCTATTCGTAAATTTTTCCGCATCCAGCTTTCTAATTTTCCAAATCTCCAATTTTCTTTCTGTTCTTCTTTTTCAAATTTCTTACCTTCTAATCTCACCTTCTCTTCCAACCTTCGGATCCTCCAGGCAGCTTTCCAACCCTCCTCCAATCCCCTCGACCTTCCAACCTTCCAATCGAAAATCGTTCTGGCCTTCTAGCTCTCCAACTCCAACAAAGCATATATTTAAGCTCTTTTGCTGATCTTCAAAAATAATCTCCATAAGAAATTATAATCTTTATAAATTTCTTTTAGAATTTTTCTGGAAGATATTTATATTACAGAAATATATTACGAGATTTCTTTTTTATTGATTTGTAACGAAGATTCCAGGAAATAATTTTCTAATAAATTGCTATCGTATTGGTGTCTCGTGGAACTAAAAGTTCGGAAAATATCGGGAGCACTTCTCTTTCTCGATATTAAAATTTCGGAAATTTTGGTAGCTTTAAGAAATCTCACGATATTGAAACTTCAGAATTTTGATGATTTTAGAAGGATATGCTCCCGATAATATGATTTCTGATATTTTGGTCAGGCATGCTAGATATCATAAAAATTAGAATATTTTCTAGGAATGCTCATGTAATCTATATATTAAGATTTCATATATATATATATATTATCTTTCTAATTCGTGCTCATATGCCATATGCTGGCAGATTCAAAGAGATTCTTAATTTCTTCAATATTCATAAATTTTCTCTATATATATTTATATATAATTTTTTAATCTTATGATATTAATTAATTATCACGATCATAAAATTCAATAGAATCATCTTTCCCTGCTACTGAAGAATTCAATATAATCGTTTTACTCCGCTGCTAGAAGCAATGGAACCACTCTACTACTATGGAATTTTCAGAGCGATAATCTATTTCTTTCTATTTCTTATATAAAAAAAATAAATTGAAATAGAAGATATCGGCGATTCTAGAAATTTCTTTTCATATCTTATTATTTTCGATTTATTTTAAAATATATTCTTTATTATATCTCTCGAATAGAAAAGAATAAAAGATGAGAAGAATATGATAAGATAATTTAAGGATTTCCTATATCTATCGCTCAAAAATTTCGACCGATTCTATATTCTGGGTGAGGACAAATATATTCTAGGGAATATCATAGAATGGTGGACGAGGCCATAGATATTTGGGCCAGAGCGGAATGGTATGTGGAAGAGTGTCGCAGAGTGGTGGGCGAGGGTGTATGGGTCATGGAAAGTGTCGTGGAGTGGGGGAATGAGTATCGTAGGGAGCGTGTCGTGGAGTGATAGACGAGGGTCGAAATTATCGGTAGACTAGGCATGAAATAACGGACGAGAATAGATCGAGACTCCGGCCCCGGCACAAGGCGAAGATATTTAAATCATATAAATTATTATCTGAATTTGAGACAGATATTATTGAATTTTTAGAAATAAGGAATCTTATCGAGAATCCCGAAATAATAATAATCGAAAATTTAAATATTACAAAAAAACATAAGCATAAATTCATAAGACTTATCGTAGAATAGATGCAAAGAATAGATAAGAAGATTAAAAATATCATAAAGCAACATATAAAAAAGATTTGTATTTTTCATCGAATTTCGAGCCTCGAATCCGAATTCTACGGGGTTCGTATTCAAGATTCTGGTTCTAGATTCGAAATTAAAAGTTCAATCGATTCGAAAGATTCAGAACTCTGAATTCGGCATTTAGAGGTTTCGGATCAGAATTCGTGATTCTCGATCATTAGCCGTCTATTATTGGCAATAATAAGTTTCGTTCTAAAATATATAATATTCTTTTATCTTATATTTCTGAGATTAATTTCTTCCATTTACATAAGCTACAAATAATTCATATAAAAAATATTTAATCCTTTTATTTAGAAAAGAATAATAAGAATTTTATATTAAACCTATTAATTTAATTTTAATTTATTTAGGAGTTTCCGAAAATAAGGGGTACCTTATTTTGGGGGGTCCTTATAATAAGGATCCTACTATTTAGGGTGCTATATTAGAGTCCCCTATTTTCTGAAACCCCCATTTTAGATTCTAAGTAATTTTTATTATTCTTTCTCTATTTTATTTCTCAAATATTAAGAATTCAATCTTCGAGATTCAGAAATTCTTATTTCGAAGAAACGAACTCCGAATCTCGAATAAATTTATATCTAGAGGCAAGAATATATTTATCCTAAACCTGAGATATTTAAGTTTCTTAAATACGAACCTTTCTATTTAACTTTTAAAATAAATTTAAAAAATTTCAAGAATATATTACATTCTAAGAATACGAATTATGAAATTTTTAGAATAATTATATTTCTATTAATTTTCGATATACTATCTTGAATATAGGTATAAATTATCTAGAAATATAAGATAATAATATTAAAATAAATAATTTCTTAAGAAGAGAGAAAAATATAATATCTCAGAGAATAAATATTCAAATTTCTTATAAAAAGAATTTTATATTTTCTTAGAAATTAAAATGATATAATTTCTAATCATATTTCGTATCCGGCATGTAGAATTAAATATATATCCTCTTATCCTGATCCATCCCGGATTAAATTTTCTGACGAAACCAGCCGCTATCAAAATAAGAAAAATTCTTTCGAAATTTCTTGTCGCCCAAGTTGCGCCCCAGACCCTTCTCTCTCGATTCTGCAGGAGCAAAATGAGTATCTAGAAGCCTACACCCTCGAAAACAGCTTACTTCACCGAAATAAAGCGTTTTCTGTCTGGGAAGCCGGTTACCAGTCCTGCTCCGTCGTCTCGGCCGATGCTGTCCAGGGGGAGGGAAATCAAATTCAGAGCTTGGGCTCGCTAAATCCTATTGAATACAAACTGGGCACCCGGACCACACAAAAATTTATGCTGACTCCAACGAAGCAACCAACTATTGATCTTGCAATGTCAGATACAATGATATCACCTTAAAGGCAGATGCTAAGACCACATCTGTCACATGTTGAAGCAAGCTTCGTTGAACGACATTTCAATCAGAGCCTGTGAACCAAGAGGAAAGAGGAAAGGAAAAGTACCCGCAAACAGTTGTTCCTTAGAGTGTGTTGCGAGCTCTCATTTGTCTTTTGCGGCCGCGCGCCACAAGGTCAACTGTCTCCTGCATAGAACCTTAGTGCTGGAAGCTGACGAGCCGTCCAAGTAACTCAAACCTCATATTATACTCATATTAATTGAAGACAAGGTATAGGCATTGATAAGGTGTGTAGCCTAGCCTCAAATCGAGGCTCTGCCGAAGAACCCACCAGTTCGACAAGTGGCAAGAGCAAGTCAGTCGAATTGCATGTCGATTTTCGGTGTCGAATTTTTCAAGACCATAGTGCGCATTAGCAAAGCCGACGTTGCAGGCAGCTGTGTGTTTATGAAGCCAGTACAGACGGAATTGAAGATGCACAAAGCCTGCACATGGCTCTCGGTGCATTTGGGAAACAAATGTGTCAAAACGAAAGACATCGAAATCAAGCTGTTCTTCTGATTCGCATGGGCACCCTCGAAACGAGAGTAAAGCAACAATGCTGCGCTGGGCCATCGCGCGAGGCATCGATTCTTCCGATAATGGGGACCGTCTTGACTTTGTACAAGCAAGATGGTCAAAGAGTTTGTGCGAGCAGCAGGTTTTTGCATGAAATTCCAACAAGCTCAGGACGTTTGGCTTTTCCGTGAAAAGGCCTCCGGTTCTCGGAGGACCCTGGCCGAACTAGACAGTGCCAACATGACATTTTTTTGGTGCTTGGGCTTCAGGAGTTGGGTGCATGTGGTGCTTACTAGTAGTCACTCGGATTTGCTATTCCGGCATGCAAGATCATGCAGGTATATGATTTTGCCCAGCCACTCCTCCGGCTTGGGCTGCACTCCCTGCATCACGGCACTCTGACTCTTGGCATCGAAGGCTAAAGATGGCTCAAGACGTGCTGCACTTACTCCTTGGAAGCAAAGACAGAGCCATACATGCACACACAAGCCCTATCGCTTTCCAATTCTTCGTGAATACTTGCTGTCTCTTTTGCCGGTGTGGAGGCCTTGCACTCCAAAGCCAGGTCCCACAAGCATGGGCTCCCGCCCTCCCAGGGCTCCACGATGTGCAGCGCTCCATCGACCATCCTTAGGCTACCCTTTCAACGGAGTTTGAAATCATTGGACGTGCACCGTCATCAGCTGGCAACAACCAAGGAAATCCAGAGGCTAAGAGAAACAAGCGATACAACCCGAACCACTGGACAGGTGTCCCTGCGTCATGGACATCTGGAGAATCTTCTGGATCTTTCAGGACAGGTCCTGGGGAGGACTTTTGTGCAAACAGCTGCGTTAGATGCGTCAATGCTTCCCGAAGCAGTAGGTTCCTGTGTTGAATTCGAGCAAGTACACGTCTTCACTGGCCGTGACAATGTAGTCAGCGCTGATGATTTCAAACCTTGCTGACTTTAAGATGGGCAGTCCCTTGCTTTAAGGGTGCCGGAAGCACGATGCCAGTCTCAAGCGAAGCACTGGATCTTGTTGCGACCTTCTAGTTTGCCCTGCTCCGCGGCACGCTTCACCACTTCAGCCACTCCAGCCTCGAATCTCGCAACGCACGAAGCTTCTGCGGTCCTACAAAAGCCTGCCTGGCATTTCGGGTACACCTTCTCCCAGTATGGCCAGTCGTTGATGCGCTTGGTGCGAATTATGGTTACTTGGCACTCCTTAGACCTCAGCACGGTCTGCACTTAATGTAGGCCGACAAAGATAAACACCGATAGTCATAAGCTACCGGCAAGTCCGTCGGGGACCACGGCTTCGGAGAAATGCTAAGATAGCCGTCCTTGTACGTGTAGAGGCGCCACGTCACTCCGTCATCCATGCCCACGAGCAAGTTGTAAAACCTTAAATGCCCAAGCCATTCACGAAGGCACTCTGCACTGTCGGATAGGACAGGACAGCACCGCATCGTTTATGCCCGGACGCTTGATGTGACATTTCTCGCCGTTGTAGTACAACAAAGGATCTGGAATGTGCTTTTGAACCACGTAGGTTGCATCGTCTTTGGCTTTTTGCAAACACTCTTCCGCAGAGGCGCAACACACCACACCTGTGTGAAGGAGCAACGAGCTGTATCAGGCTATCTTGAGGTATGTATATGCTTGGCTAACACGTGCTAACAAGCTCCCGAATCATCGTCAAGGCACTGGTGCCCCAGTTCCTGTCTGTCTCCTTCAAGAACCACGGCCACGGAGGAGCATCTGCTGGAGGCGTCGACGGCACTTCCCCGACCCATTGCCTTCCCGACAGCGCACACCGGACTGCACAGCTAGAGGAGAATAGTGACGGAACGAACTTGCCGCCAGGGATCGGCTTGTATTCCGAAGTACAGCTCGAATGCAGCATTGCGTGACATGTTCGAGCGCTCTCATCATCTCATCATCATTGTCGATCTTCTTTATGTGTAAGACGACAGGTGTCCAAAGAGCGCATGACACGAAGTCTTGATCAAACACGGATTTTGCAAATCCGTTGTTTCGGAACCTTCCTTCGAATGCCGAGCAGTAGCACGAGACTGACTTACCCCGTCACGAAAGTCGAGGCAACAATCTTCCTTGCCAGATGCTACAGACATCTTGGGCCGATGTGAAGGCTCGACTTCTGCCGTTCGGCGTATGACTCTCGACGGCGCAGATAGAACAAATGTGCCACACCTTGCATGTTGGTGAGAAGTGCGTAGGACAACGAATAGGACAAAACCAGGGGGCGAGTCCGACATTCGCCAATCGGAGACTGGAGTGCAACGCCACCTAAACCTTAACATCTTCTGGCTTGAGGCCCCCTAATGTCGGATTGCTCCGACTCCCTTCTCCCATCTCTGATCTAGAGCCGGTTGACTCCGACGGAAAGCACGCGAAATAGCTTTCTCTCGAGCGGGTTGCGCGGCGTGCATGTTCGAGTGTGCGTTGTAGCTCGAGGTCGGCTGGGCAAGCCCTGGTTTCTCTAACAAACGGCCTCACTCGCCCAGAGAGATCTGCGGGCTTGCTTTGACCTTGTTATGACCCTTTCTGCCTCGTACCTTTCTTGAGCTCCCTTCACTTTCTCTTGTAAGTTCGCAAGGAGGCTCTCCCGGTCCAACAAGCTAACACGAGCTTGCAACACGCAACAGAGCCGGCATCCAGACGGACCCGGACATTTTCTTCCGGTGCCAGCAAAGCACTTAAAGTACGCCGTCCTACGTAGACATGTAGCCATAGAATGCCACCCTTTCGTATCTGTTTTTCCCAGCCTGTTTTGGATCACAAACGTATAGGGCATCAGGTCGGGGACAAATTCGTACAGCTTTCGCTTGTCTTCCAGCCAGATTCGTCCTTTGATGTGCATGGCAATACGGCTGAAATAAGTCTCATCCGTAAAGTCCACGGCTTTCTTCCCCAAAGGGCAATGACTGACCTGTCCATTTCGATCTTCGAACCATTTTTCGCTGGGGTATATTCTCCAGTTCGGCCTCTTCAACAAATATCTGCAGAAACGCTGTCCGTGACCGCCCACGCGGCAGTCAGAGCCTTGGCTGCACAACGATGTCAAAATGGAGGCAAGTAGACACTCCTAGGGCCTAGTCCCAGTCTCTACAACTTCCGCTGACCTTGCCATGCAGCAATAGAAAAGCTTCCTGCAGGGTATCAAGTGGGCTATCTGATTCCGTCTGTCCCTGCAACTGCTTCTCTTCTTTGAATGTGTGCACTTGGTGTTGCTCCTGTTGCTTCCCACTTCCGCTCGGCCAGTCCCGTATGGACCTGCCAGAGGTGGGCCGCCCTCGTTGATCACGTCTTCGATGGCCTCCCGTAAGGAGATCATCTCCTTAGCCGGCGTGCCAGCATACCAGGGTCGAACTGCACAGCAGGACGGAGTGCCCCTGCATGAGAAGAAACCATGTCCGAGCGGCAGCATTGCTTTTCTTGATTTCCTGTGGGTGCTTTGAATGCAACATCATGCAACTACTACACAAGCCCATGAGCATTCTCCAGAGACGAGTCTTGCCAGCATTTCCCTGGCCCCTGCATGCAAGTCCAAACAGCTAGAAGTTGTCAGTCCTCTTCCATTGCTTGCGTTTTCCTTGGTCTGCCACATGCGGTCTTCTTGCAGACTCGCTCAGGTGTCAAGAGCAAGACCTCTAGGCTGAGGGGGTCTTGACCAACCACCAGAAACGACGACCTCCGTGCCTAGCATGTTTGGAGTCCGGCTCCTTTCGTTCTGGCATCTTGCTGGCCCGAGTGGTACACGTCCGCAGAAGTTCCGACGTTTAACAAACCCCCAAACGGCAGCTGCACCATGAGCAAAGTCATCTTCGGAAGCTGGCGCACCGCGCTCCAAGAGCCGAATATTGTGGCCAGGCGAAGATGTAATATCCCACAGTGTTGAGACATCGACCAAGACTTTCTCTGTTTGTATTGGCTTTCACGGACATTGCAGTCGAAGGCGATACGCCCGCTTCACTTACCCTAAGCTCTGGTTGTCGTGGTGCACCAACCCAACCTATTTGCTGTCAATGCTCTCGCAGCGTGCAATTTCTTGCGCAAGCCAAGGAAACTTGGAACCGTCACACTCCAGTTTTGACTCTTTCGGATCTTTGAAGGATCGGTTACGGATCTCTGCTTCGCTGGTGCCCAAAAATTTTGAGAATCCGGCCCGGAACTGCTCCAGAACGAATGGGACTTAAGTTTAGGAAGTTTGAGGGTTCTGGACCCCAAAGACTTCATTTTGGCTAGTTTTGTGTGTTTCTGCGGCTAGGCACCCAGCCATGAGTTTTGTGCGTGGAAAGACACGTATCTTGTTGCAAACTGAATGATTCGCAGGGATGTTTGATCTTGGGTTTTTGGGCACGCAAAGGTGATTGTGGTGACCCATTTTCTTCTCTGCAGCTGGACCCCTTAAACGCTTCGGGAGGTCGCCTATTTCCCTTGCACCTGATCTCGTGCTGCTGTCGAGACAGTCACTGGGCGTAAGCCTCCTCAAGTTAGGATGTGCTATGTTTTGCAGGGCTTTTGGGCTTGATATCCAAGTCGCATTGCCTTCGGAGTAAGCCTGACTGCCATGACTGCCACCATTCAAGGTTTCCGTTCTGTATCAGCGGTCCTCACTCTCTCGAAAGGCGAGGCCTTCTGTACTGGAAGAACTGTACTGGAAGAACTCATCACACATGCCAATGATAAATGCATGGTTCGGTGTCGTTGGCGAAATGGTGGTTGAATGCTGTAGAACGATTCAGTGCAGGTCACCTCCGGCAAAGGCCTGACCGTGCTCCTAAGCATCCGTTTTGGAGTATCGCTCGCCTGCTGTAGACAAGGTGCTCCTCGGAATGTCTTGCTGTGATGGACTGTAGCTTCAAAGCCAGGCGGAGTCGCTGTGTAGCCTGGCGCACCTGTGCTCTACATGAACCCATATGAACCCTACATGATCGGCAAAGAGACTTGGCTTACCAGTCTCTACTCGCTCACCTCCAGCAAAGACTCGCTGGCCGTCGAAGGTTCAGCCTGCGAAACATGTTGGTGCACTCAATCACAACTCTCCTTCGACTCGGACAGCAGAGCCTTCTCTGCTGCTTTGGCTACGTCTTCCTTGGGTGGGGAATGAGTTTACGATGCAATAAGGTCGACGGAGGCTGCGACCTGTTGCTTGCAAGGCGCCGCATGTAGCCTGCAGAATTGGCCCCTCAGTTTCTTGACGGCAACATGGCTTTGGCCAAGCGTAGATTGGAGCTCGTGCCTTGGCCATGGCTTTGTCATGGCTCTGTCTCTCGCATGACACCGAATTCAAACGGCAAACATCGACATTCGGTACAGAATAGCATCTTCTTGACCCTGAGCCGGAAGGGACACGTGGCATAAGTTTTGTTGTAACCACGCAGAAGTCCGGACCGACACCAACCTACGCAACGACCCAACGATCTCACGTGCAGGTGCCCAGCCGAGTCAAAGGTCGAACGGTGCGACTCAATCTCCGCTAAAAAAACGAAAGCTCGGAGACCTGTGCAGCGCGTGCGTTTGGCTCCGTCTAGCTTCTTTTTCTTTTGGGTTTTCGCCTCCGAGAAGACCATACTCTCCTCGTCGAAAACTCGCTCATCTTCTGCTCGGCTCAGGGATCACTTGTCTCATGCCGTCAACCTTTAAGCTGACAGTCTTGTCTTCTGATGACAGCCGACGGCATGCGGTCGAGTCCATTGGAGCTATGAAATCTGCACTGAACTGCAGAAGATGTGTGGTCACAAATTTCCTGCTTGAAGTGGACAGAAGCAGCTCCAACGCGTCGTTAAGAAATAGAGCTTCCTTTCATTGAGAATTCTGACACGGAGAAGGGTGTGACATCCGAAAGCTCACACGACGATGGGCACAGCATTAAGATATTGAAGACGTGTAACGACGACCGAAGCCTTGCCGGACAAGTGAGCATGAAGGTACCTTCAAATCTCTTTGTCGTAAGTCTGTCTCCAAGACCAGCGCATACAGGCGGCAGCAGAACAGGAGAATGAAAGCAAAAACGTCTGTGGAGGCCCACAACGACACGGTCCATAACTAGTGGCTGGGTTTGAGTAGAGCAAGATGTTGCACTCAATGAAATCAAGGGGCTGGCGCATCAAACATTGGAACTGCTCCAAAGACTCTTCGATGCCCCAAGCACGCTCGTGTTTTATGCTTCCTGAGCTGCAGCCAAAGCAAAATCAAGGTCCCAAACGGACCTTCTGAGGACAAGCCCAAGTCGCCTTGCATGGGGGGCAAGCAAAGCAGAAGTTGTCGGCATCTCTGCCACGCCTCCTGCGCTGATTAGTCCGCATTCTGCTGACTAGTGATGCACTCTGGTGCACCGTACGTGTGCAAGGAGATCATTGTCATGATTATCCTCAATCTTATCACTCGCTGGTGCTGCTCCAAGCTCTTCTGGTGAGCTTGCTGCCGGTGGGCTCCCTCCGCTGTAGCCATTAAATGCGTGCTCCGTAGGAGCCATGTGGCTTGGGTGGCAGCACGTCAGGTGTCAAGTGCATCGCGTCAGGTGGTTGTTGAGTGCTCGGTGCAGGTCCAATGCCGTGTTCTAGTGTTCCAGCAATGAACAGCGGCACTTTATGACTGCTTCTCTATCGTTTTCCATTTGTCATGTTCAGTGATGCTTGAGGAAACGCGAGGGCGTGAAGGACTGCTTGTCTGCATGGTCGATGGCTATCAAGCGGCGGAGTGACAATGAATTGAGCGAACGAGCTTTGTATTTCTCCTCGTCTTGGCAGGCAGGTGCTGGCGCAGGAACACCTCAGCCAGTGGCCTGTTGATTTGGCACGTCCGCGGACGTGTTCCGCCACATGTAGATGAAGAATGTGCCGTAAACGGCCGCAAGCACCTGGCAGAGTCTTTGCGGAAGAATGAGCAGAAACAAAACAACTTGTCTGCGTAAACGAAGGCACAACTCCCCAGAATGGACTTCGCACATGCAGGTCCACCACGCTGAACACCGCTTGTGTGGCCACCTGGTTTCGTCGCGCCCCGGAAAATCGTTGAACTGCTAAACATGTTGGGGCTCGTCTGAAACTACTGGCGAACCTTTGTTTGTTTTGGCATTTTACGGGGTGCATTCCGGGCAAGGAAAGAGTGTCACCACCGGAAGCAGTTACGAGCCAGTGGAATGTTCGGTCTCTATGACTACCTTGTTATCACATAGTGACTGCAGGCTACATGTGGACATGCATGCTCTCCGAGTCTGACATGACAAGACACAGCTGCAAGCGAAAGCCCATCTCAGCTCCCCGCGACGAGCAGCGTCGAGACCGTGCATGCCTCAGCCCACGTCTGCTACCCACTCCGTGCAAAAGAGATTGGCCTCGTGAGGGCAGCACCAGCAGTGGATGACTGATGTCCGAAGGCCAGCCGTTTGCAAACAGTGTTATTTGCGGATGTCTCCATGTGACAGTCATCAGCGCGGTGCTGAAACCCACCTTGGTGGAAAGACATGGCACTTATGTCGAGCCTTTGATGCGCTCAAGTGCTGCACACACGCACTCACAACATGGGCTCTGTTGAACGTGCGACAGTCACTAGTAGGAAAGTGCTTGATCAGTGGTGGGCTTCAGGCTCAGCTGACAGTTGGGGAAGTGCTGCTTCAACAAATGCTGGAGTGAGGTTTTAGTTAGAGGTCAACTTCTCAAAGGAGTCTCAATCGGGATTGGATGCTGACGAGGTACAGCAGTATTGAAGAATTGCCCTGCGACAAGTCCTTGGTTGTGCGATTCCATCGACAACGGGACCTATGGGCTCCATGCCTACCTCCAAGACTGTTTCAGGCTTCATGCATGAAAGGGCGCCATTGAAGGCGAGTGAAAACTCTCCCATAAGCGCAATGGAGTAAGCCGCCACTAGGTCGCCAGCGCAATTACCTCTCACACGGAACAAAGTTGAGACCCCAGGACGGAATGACAAAGAAGACTGATCTCCGATATTCTCTGATGCTCCGATACATTAGCCTTGGTTTTTGTATGCAGCTCGGGCACCCCAAGCAAGGAGCGTAAATCCCGACCGTAGTCTTGAAATCTCGTAGAAACGGCACAGAGCCTCAAGGGAGGCCGTGATCTCCTGAAGCAGAAGACAAGTGCATACCATATTCTGTAGCGCTATGGTGTATCATCTTTCGTGCAAGCCCCCACAGAATATGGGCTGCCAATGCGTCTTTGGTGGCTCGTGGGGTGTGAGTTGAACTAAAGATAATTGAAGCACAGAGTCATTTGAGAGCGCGGAAAGCCAAAGCATTGAGGACACCTCGTGGGGCATCATCGTCTGAATTGTGCACTCGTGATACGTCGCGAATGACAGCGTTTCACATGGCGTCGCGCCGTTTGCTGCCATGCCACCAGAGCGAGCAACGTCATCCCGTTATAGAACCATGGCAGTGGACGTCCTAAAATCTTTGCCGAAGATGAGGTCCCGCCCGTCAGAAAGATCAACACCTTCATCTGTAGAACATCTGCCGCGTGAGCTGGAGTAAAATCGATCCGACAGCATGGGATTTACGCTGGCAGCTCAGACCGCAACTGTCGTAACTGCGAGGGCTACCGCAGTGACCACCTCAGAGGCATGTGATCCTTGATGTGATTCCTTATATGGGCAAACACACTATATACGTCTCAGACAAGTGTCCCCAGCATTGAAGTCCGGTGCTGCAATGTAGCCCAAGAGCCGGCACAGCAGATATAGTCCTGTTCAAGGAAGCTGCTCCGGAATCGAATTGGAATCGTTGGAGTCCGGCACGGCCTGTTGGACACATAGTGTGGAAAACCCGCCGGGGTGTATCCCAGCGCAAGTCGCACGGAGGAATGGTCACCATGCGCATTAACTTGGTGGGACAGTCGTTCGTGGGATGTCAGGCAGCAACCGACTCAGCAAGTGTTGTCAATACCTGCTTGGGAGCCGGCCGTAAACGGCAGAAGCCTCGCTGCGCCAAGTGTCAGACAACTTCTTCACAGCGCGACAAGTGCCAAAGCATGACGGAATGCCAAGCAGCAAAGCCCAGGCTATTGATCCTCGCCAAGAATCCGAATCTGGTGGACCTGTGTTGCTTTTTGACTGACAGGCTTGCGGAACTGAACATCATTTGCAGCTGCAAATCTTCTCTGGAGCTTGGTCACTCAGGCAGGCCATTGCATCCTCGATCGCTATGTCGGTGGAGCCTCAGTGCCGATGTGTCTACATTCTTGTGTTCGATTGGCTTTCCCTCCGGCAGCAAGTTCGCACATTTCAATTCAGTGGCTGTTCCTTCGGCGATCCCTTGGTTGAATGCTGTGTCAGGATGGGGAGCTGTGCACAAACACGTGCCACAAAGCATCGATCTGCTCATTCCGTGCGCATCTTCGGCTTCCTGCTCAAGCAAGTCGTTTGCTATGACTTCAACATGGGAACTTGCATGATCTTTCCCAGCCTCCACTTTGTTTCGCACAAGCAAATACAGCAAAAATGCCTTGGCTTCACTTCGGCAGCGAGGACTTCGTGCAGTCTGATTGCATCCAGGAAACGCCGTACAGAGCTGTGAGAGCACAGAAATGCCAAAAGTTGGCAGTAGCCTTCTGGAGGCTGAATGCCAGCAATACCTCGGAGCCGACCCTGAATTATTTCCAAAAGCAAAACTGTCTTAAGACTGTCCTGGTGACCTACTTCTCGCTGCGTGAATAGCCGTTTTGATCACATTGCGCTGCTCCACCGGCAAACCTTTCACTCCGGAGCGTCTTGAGCAGTCTTTTCACTTTCTGGCCCTTGCCGTGCAGGCTGTGTTGGAAAGCAAGCCGTTCTGGAGTGGCTAGATGGTCCTCGATCTGAAAGGACATGGGAAAGCCCTACAGCCTGCTTGGCAGCTGGAAGGCTCTTAGGTTCCACGCCACCCCCAAGTGATAGTTCAAGAAAGACTCCTACACATAAACGCCAGCATTTAGCGGGTGTTTCTGGGCAAGCATTGCTCCTAGAGGGACTGATAGTGAGCAAAGTCTGAACCTCGAAATGAGACATCATGAGCGGAAAGCACTCAGCGCGTGAACACTGCAAGGATAGTATGAAAGCCCTAGACCGCCAATTAGTCGCCGCTGCGGCGTTCTCAAGCTAACATTCCGTCAGCTACCGTGCCCGAGACGACAGTCGGCATTGTTCACCACACAGCGGGTGCACTGAAACATGCAGTTCCTCAGCTCGCTGCAATGGCACTGCCATAGAAAGCTAGCAGCACCAGGTAGTGTCCTGATCACGCGGCTTGCAGGCTGTAATTGGTCTGATCAGCGCCTGCAGGCATCTGATGTGACCTGATTATTGGCACTTGCAACTGTCAACGATTGCAGATCCAGCTTTGCATTATCCATCCAGGTACATGAAAATCTTCTCGAACAGCGACAAAAACTGGACCCCTCCCTGCAAACACGAAGCGACAAAGATCTTCTTGGTATCTATTGCAAGGGTTCGTCAACTGCGAGCAACCAGCTTGCCTGGATGTTGCAATACCACGGACTTCGAATCTGGATCCGCCATGTAGGCGACGAGCAAGCAAATGCAGTTGCCAAGGCTCATGCAGCCTCGATACCCAGGTATACTAGCAGTAGTGACTCGTAGGAACGCAATGCTAATGTCACCAAAGTCTCCACCATTTTCCATTCACAGCAAGTCGCAGAGATTGGCACCACCCAGATCACTCAAACCCAGCGGCAGGTCTTGCAGTTGTGCAGCAGCCACAGCCTGAAAGCTCTGCGACTAGGCTGCTTCTCAGTTGAAAATAGCCAGACACCAAGGAACATCGGCCATGTCAGGTGCACCGTTGCCGACTGCCTGCCAAGCAAAGCAACACCCAAGCGGCTTAGCTCAATATGAACAGCAATGGGAACGGAAGAACTACGAAGGCTTCTGTCCCATGGGTCAGGAACTTGGATATGACTACTGACTACGGCTCTGTCCACAATCAATCAACGAGCTCTCGCTCGCCCTCAAATTACTCCAAGACGGCTAAAGCAGCGGGCCAGCAGTGTTGCAGCGGCCATTTCTGACGACAAGTTCAACCGCTTGCTCCAGTAGAACCTGGGACAGGACATGCACGGACGTAGCACCCGGTCGCCGCCCCTACAGTAGCTCTTCCAGTTCTTTGAAGGGTAGCGCCGCCTGGTTATGAGGTAGATGTAATGGTGCCACTGACTGCAGTGTAACAAACAAAGAGAGCCTTAGGCCCAAGAGCTTGGAACTAGATACAGATAAGGAAGGGACATCCCAAATCCCGCATACCAGAACCTGGCACCAGTGTGCAATCTACATCTAGACGAACTGCATGGTTGCAGTTTTTCTCACATGCAGCCGCAACTAGCGCCACAAGTAGAAATTTGGCAATCGAGGGAAGGATGCCACGTTAAGGCTCCGATGCTAGGATCTGTCCTCCGAAAGTCAAAGAACTCCCAAGTGTGGTCTCTTAGAAACCGTCAACCGCTTGGAGCTGCTGCATCTCTGAAAAAGTTTGCACACAACAAGCCCGATCCAATTCGATCAAAGCACAGAGCGGGCAGGAAGAACAGTTGAGCCGTGTCCATCATCAGCCAGGTGAGCATTGCTCCCAGCATCATAATGCCAACTGCCACTAAGTTGGGCCTGATCCCAAGGACTGCCGCAGCCCAGCTCTGCACGCGACTTCAACCAACAAGCTGGGGCATACTTTATTTTCCAGCCTCGTAGCTGTCTGCAAGGCACTGAAATAATTCGTGAAGGCACCGTTACACTGGTCACCTTAAGGAGATGCTGGTCCTACCGCTGAAGTCCTCTCCGTGTGCTGATGCTCTGCAAGTTGCACATCTCTCGCTGCCAGCGATCATCTGTGGTGGTGTTCAGGGTGTCCTGGCTCATACTGCACTCAACCAAACTACTTTGCTTGATTTGTTTCGGGTGAGGTACTCCGACGGTAATCACGAAACGACTGTGGTGCCTGAAACTCGCTGCGTCGGTCTTCCGATGCCAGGAACTTCTGCAAGAGCCTGGACAACCTCCTGCATCAAGACACGTCTAATGCAAGCTGTGGCCGTGGTTGAGCCACCATCTGATTGCGTGGCACAGATGCACATTAGCGAGCCTGCTGCGATCGACTGTGATCCCGGGTCGTACAGCAAGTGCGGCATCAAATACCAAGACGACTACAAGAAATCGCGCCGGTAGCTTGAAGAGCAGCATCCGTCACCGAGAACCGAAGCCAGGCAAATGCCGAAGTTTACACCGCAGCACTCTCATACCGTGGCATCCAGCAGTTGTGCGAGGCTTTAGGCTTTTACCTCGCACCTGCCCGAAAGCAGGTATGTTTGGCAGACAAGCTATTCCCGTTGAGCCAAAGCAGCTATTCGGATGAGACATCATGCACTGATGTGATCACATGAAATAGAACGGTATATTATTTTATAATATGCAGTACCGACGATGAAACAAGGCAAGCAGCGGTAGCAGTGAGAAACAACCGTGTTTGAAGCTTGATTCTCAAGCAACCCGAAAACATCTGCATTACCCTCGGAGCACAATGCCACATGCCATGTGTTGGGCTTTTACTGCTTTACACCGCAACGGCTTCGCATCGTATCCAGTCAGACTGAACGGCAGAATGTCGGCCGCATTGTATCGCTGCATCAATTCGCTCAATAGCTGCAAGGAATCTCTTCACTAATCTGCAGACATCTTGTCAACTTTGTGTTCTCCATCTGCCAGGTTCTTCGCTTGGTTCTTCACGCTCTTTGGAGACGAGGCTGCCCGCTTTGCCACAAGTTCGCCTGGAACTCACCGCGCACAAGCCAGAGGGCTCAGACATGCTGAGAACCAAGAATCTCCAATTCACTTCCGGGTTGCGGCTGTTGGCGTAGACATAAAACCATATCCCGCAAGACATCGTTCCTTCGTGTTTGCCATCTGTAGCATTAACCGATGACATTACCCGCGGGAAGCATACCCGCTACAAAGTCATACCGCCCTTGTTCAACCGTGAAGTGTCATTCAAGGTACCTGGAACCATCCTTCTGGTGGGGTCAGTGATGTTTTTGATTCCGTCTTAGTCAGCTGTTGCTGGCTGTAAACACGGGAGGTTTACATCCGGTGGAAAGTTTCGGCAAGCAAGGGTCCCCTTCATCAACCTTGGTCCTTAACCGTCCTGAAGCTGCTGCATCGGACAATCTGAGTCTAGGCTCCGAGGACAGCCACGGCGAGCCAGGGGGCTGAATGATGCACGTCCTGCGAGCACACGAAATATCCGTGCCACATCATGCCGCAGCGAAGACGGGCTCTTCCACTTCCTCGTAGAGCGAGGCAAACACCACCGGACCCAGGACGCGTGCCATAGCTTGAAAAGCCGACATGGCACCTGCACTCGCTGACGACGCGCTTGCGAATATCTCTACGACAGAATTCTGTTGAAGTCCGGCCTAGGCATGTACCATATGCAGATGGACCAGCCACTTCCGTCAGTAGTGAGGTCTGGTTAGGAGATCCAAGGTTGTCCTTGGAGCCCATGAAATCTGAAAACTCCGTCAAGAGCTGCGTCTCAGCTGTAGCACAGTAGATTTATGTGGGCACACGCGACCGAGTCTCTCCGACGTTCTGCATACCTGCGATATGTGGTCCAGCACAGCAACCGAACTGTGTCACCTGCAGTCTCTCGAGCCTTGTGCTGCAAGGAAGAACCACTTTGTCGGTGCGAAAGCTATCCCGACAAGGCCAGATAGACGAAAGGTGGTACCTCAGGAGAGCAAGCGAGCTGGCAATGCCTTGTATCTTGTGGCTTCGTATCTAAAGACGTAAGCCTGCACGAGGTAGAAATGCGAGCGCAAACATGCTTTTTGGAAGCTAGACTTGAGTGGCTCCCGAAAGATGCAGGCCAGGTTGCCAATGGCAACAGTATACCTCCATCCGTTGGACACAAGTACTCCAAGTGGGTTGTGCCGTGACAATCACTGAACTGCCGAACACTGTTACAACCTAGGGGCCACTGCTCGAAAACGCGCATCATGTAAGGGAAGAGGAAGACTGTGACACATATCACAGTGACACCACAAAACGCCATGCCTCAAATCGGCTCCGAAAGCGACAGCTCGCGAAGTGCATGCATCAGGAAATCTTCGTGCAGAATAACACATTGCAAACATTGGTTCACCAGTGCCACGTGTACCGAGGAACTACCGGCATAGAACTGAGAGCTCGAGGTTGCAGGCGAAGGATAGGTCCAAAAATAGCCTCGGCCGATGCACATGACGCACTGTAGCCGCTGCTTTGCTTGACTCTCGTGCGTCTCAACCCCATCAACTGCGGGTAAAAGGCTGTCCATGATGTAGAGGGCAGCACAACTCTCCCATGCCTCAGGCAGCATGGAAGGCTTGACGTGAACCTCAGTTCCTGTTCACATTTCAATGAACTCTGGGCTGCCCAGGGACTGCCAGACCAGCCTGCAGCGCAGCGTGGAAATGGAGGGCCGTTGAGCACTGTTGAATGCACCGAAACACGACTAAACCAGCCTCTCCGAGAAAGGCGCCCAAACACCTCACAGGACACCCCGCATATTTCGGCGATTTTCGGCGCATACATGAGGAGGCCGCTGAAAATCCCGAAGAAGCCAGCCGAGTGGCAAGAGCCAGGCCAAGCCAGGGATCTGTGGTTCGCCGCTCTCTGGTGCACTGGCCTCATCCGGAGCCTTCGTAGAGAACGCAAAAGGTGCTCTCTCGAGAATTGCCTGCATGCAGCTAATTTTAATACATTGTCTAGCCACGTTCGTCTTGTTGGGCACGCCGAGGCAGAAGCATGCGAAGGCCCAGTTCGTTGCAGACAGCAACGCACAAACACCTAGGCTTGATGCGAAAATCCACAGACATCCACAGCAGCCTTTGACTTTCGTGCAACCTTTCGCCTATGTGCTGATGGCAGGCTACAGCTCTGTCTGATAAATGCAGAGCTGGCTAAAAACAAAACTCAACCTACCTTGCCGAAAAGTGCGAATAGTCGCGTCAAGAGCCTCCCTACCGCAGCGGCTGTAACGCTCGGCGCAGATCTGCACAGCACTTCTGTGTTCTGTACTCTCGGGATGGAAGCTGGCCGGAGATTGGAAAGCCATCAAGACGACGGCAGTTCCCGGAACATAAACACAAGCAGCGCAGGGACTAGATCAATTTCGTTCCGATAAATGCTTTATAGTTTTTCCAGCCGTGCGATCGTGCGAGAAGAATGCAACTTTGGGTTGGAATCCGAATGATATCCTGACAAAGTAACTGTTTGAGTTGAAGCTTGTTCCAGCGAAGCTCCATGTCGTACATCATTCGTGCACGAGTATTTGCGATCTGAGACAAGCTTCGCTGGTGGACCAAGCAACAACAGTTTATCGTGTATCGCCGGCCACCAACATAGACAACATCGGTCAAGTCGCCACGAATGTATGCGAGCAGTCAGAGCAGCTTCAGAGCTGGATTTGATGGCGTGCCCCGGAGCATAAAAGTCGCGATGCCGCATAATGCTGCAAAACTGTCGCCTGCAAAAGTCAGGAGTGCAGAAACGATGCAACGTTGAATAAGCTTTTCGAGTCGAGAGCAAACAGGTGGACCTGAACATTTCGCTGGGCACAAGCTGGTGCAATGTTTCGGAGAGAAACAAAACTAACATCCTCCGTGCAGTGACCCTCTCTGAAGTCAAACAGCCGTTTCCAAAGCCAGGTCTGTACACTGCATCAAGAAGCCATTACTTGAGCAAAGAGCCAAACAGCGTCCGTGCAATACTCCCCAAGCAAATTGCAGTTGCGGATCCACTGGGTCTTCTAGAACATGATCAGTTCCTCTCAAGCCAGATGTGCGTAGCTCGAGATCACAGACAATTCGTAAAGCTCCGAGAGGGTTGGATCACCAAGCAGGGCCGCTTGAAACACAGCGATTGTGAGTGTATCTTTTCTGAACGGCTGGCAGAGATGCTGGCTGATCATCTGGAGCAATATCAACGGAGAGTCGAGACTTCGACCAACGACGACAACTTAGTTTGTGCTAGCAAGAATGTCAGAAGGTCCGATTACACAGGAAAGCTTTTTCAACGATGGTGTTGAAGCCGTGACCATGGAATTGGCTTTTCGATATTTGCTTAGTCTTTGCTTGCAAGCCACCGCCGTTACCGACGAAAGGTCCCATGTTTTGTTGGCCTTCGTACTGCCACCACCGAAACACATTGACTGCCGCAATCACGATTAACATCGGCCTTTTAGCCTCCCAGCTCAACTTCGAAGAGCCAAGGTGGCTCCACCATAAACCCCACGGTGCTTCGATCATGCCAAGTTGTGGTTGCGGCATAGCTGTTTCGGAATCGTGCTTCGCAGAGGGTCCACAGGGTCTGGGGGAGGGTGCAAGAGTAGCACCGGTTGCAAGACTGGTAAGGCTGATACAGCCACAGCCCTCTTGCTTGAAAGTCGGGTTTTGCTTTGTCAGATTAGTGTCGGACCCCTCGGGCAGGGCCTCGACGGTTGTGGTCCAGCTGCTCTAAACCGCTGTTCAACAAGAGGTTCATGCCTCCTCCACAACCCAAAGCGAGAGAGCACAGGAACCCGGCAGTCACTCAGACCAGTCGGACTAGCCAAGTAGATAGAATGCTTTGCTGAACCACCGTGCAGAAATAGCAACACCGCTTGCACGATGCTTTTGGCTTAGTGATGCCATAGGGCTTTGTGCTTTGCCAAGGCGCGGCATGCTGCCACAAATCCCTGGTTGCTGATCACAGCTCCGACGACTGGTCCAACAAGGATGCCCAAGGCGATGCCTGAGCTCCACCCAGCGACAAGGGATCGGGAAGGGATCTCCCCATGAAGCGACCACAAATATACGCCCGGCCAACCGGCGCACACGTCCCTGCCCAAAGGTGCCAAGCCAGCTAGCGGTGCACTGCATCCCCTCTGGCTCGAAGCAAAGTGCGAACTTCCGAAAGCCGGGCCCTGCCTACATTCTCCTACGCACTCCATTGCATGGACATGGACATACCCAGACGCCTTCAGTGCCTTCAGATGCCTTCAGATGGCTTCAGATGGCTTCGGCTTCCAAGGCCGAGCTGCTGCCGTTGACATGGGCGACTCGAACGGGTCGTTCCGTCTCGTCGGTGATGTCTGCAATGTATGCATTGCAAACACCGATCCTCGATGCGATACAGGCTGCCCGGAGCAGGGTCTGAAGTTCTGAAGATGCTTGGAGCAAAAGCGCAGGGTCTTGGAGCTCGTTGGCCGATGGTATTGGGGGACGTGATTAACGACGAACGTGCGTGATGTCCATTTCCAGCGGCGGCATCGTGAGGATGTGTGCTAAGCATGCTTCATTTTCAGACGTCTAAAGAGGAAGATAGCTCTTCTTTGCGCAAGCATGCCGTCTCACTTCCATCCAGTTGGTCAATCCCTACCCCTCGACGAGAAAGACGCATTCTCCTTCTCTCCAAGACACGTAGCAGAGAATGCGCCAGCCAAGGTGTAACCCACCAGCAGCCCGTGGAAGCTCCTGCTACGAGGCACGACCCTGCTGGAAGCATGCGAAGTGGCGAAGCGAGCCTTGCACAACTCAATGCTGCAAAGGCAGAAACCTGAGTTGCCAAGTTGTGACTCGTAGACACGCACACACGGAGACACACACATACACACCCGTTCTACGTCCCACCTGCCACTCTTTCCTTGCATCCCTTCAGCATTCATATCATCCCGAATCGATGAGGCCGTTCCCTCTTGCTTCAAGGCTGCTTCACCGGCCACGGCAAGCAGCAGCACCTACGCCATCAAATCTCACACTTTTTCCGTTAGCAATCTCAGCTGGGCCGAGTAAGCATCCCAACTTTGCGCAAGTCCGGTCGCCTTGCGCCGTCCAATTCGATCGGAAAGGTAGCCGAACAGCGGGGTGAGAAAAGCCTACCAGGAAGGATGCGCCAATACATACTGTCTGGATGCCATGGCTTTCGATTCAGGCATTCGAACAAGATGCTAGCACGGGAGGACGAAAGCTGCAGAGGCTCTTACGATTGTTCATCCAGAATGGGGGTGGGTGTTCCATTAGCCAGAGCGGTGGCCTGTGCGAAGGAGAAGGCAGTCAGCAGGCCTCTGATGGGCAGAGAAACACTTCTCCTTTCTCTCAACCTTGCTTCCAACACTCGAACACGTCGTGCCGTGCCTGCGATATTTCGTGCGCTCATGTTGAAAGTCTTCGACAGTACCGGAACATAGGGAGCGAAGATTCCAAAGCCAAATGCATCCTCGGTGTGTTTTGAGCACACGCCAATGGAGCCCTAGAACACAGCTGTACCACTTTTCAAGACCTGCACAAGCAGTAATAAGCCAGCAGCCATGAAGACGATGAAGTACAGGGTAAAGAATGAAGCCTTCACAAACAGCGGCTTCCCGGCAGCTTCCCGCAAATGCATGATTTCCGATCACACTTGAAACATAGTCGGGTATGGTGAAGCTACAGTTGGTAGGGCTAGGATCAGCCTCTGTAGCGTTGGGTTTGCGTCTTCTTCTCTCGTGCTGCAACGATGCACATTGATGATAATCTGCCTAAGCACTGAAATGCACTGAACACCCTTTGCACCCCTTTTTGCGCTCGACTGTAGTCAGAACCGTGAACGGCACCTTTTCAACGCTGGTTTGACTTCATTGACAACATGGATGTCTGGCTTGCAATACCAATGTGCTTTCAGTATGTTCGACTTCGGAATGTACGGCCCCCTGCTCGCGCCTCATCCGTCGCGGACTGTCCTACCGGGAGCAGCAGCAAAGGGTGTCGAAACGGAAATGTTGGGGAGCTCCATTATTAGGGTGCCTTGCAACTGGGGTGCCATTCTGAGAAGATGATGTAGAATGATGTACTCTTGTCGATTCAAAAACGGGACACTAATTTTGCGAGCTTCCACATCTTGATTATCCGCTGAACAATCGCTTTGTTGGCAGTTGCTGCGCCTTGGCCAGCTGAATCGGCGCTGCTTCGCAGAAACCACATCGTCAATCCAAATGCCATCCTCAGCGTTCGCAAATACAGACGAGCTTTTCCTGCAGTCTGAGTCTCAGCTGCTGTTGCTTAATGAGCCTTTCTTCGGAATGCAACAGCCGATCAGACCTTCAACCGGGACACACAAGCACTACGTAGACGAGGCCAACGTCAATGTGAGCCGACTGATGATCGTGCGCCAGCTCTTCAACGAGTGCAATTCCACCAAGCCTCACGTGGCTGACATGCAAGATACAAGTGAACGGATGTCAACATGACCTGACCGTCACACGACCAGTTGAGTCTTCTGCCGGGGCAAGGGTGCTTGCCTCTCGGAAGACGCGGGCCACTGCCTCGCAACTAAACGTCAAGCGCGGCGATAAACGTCAAGCGCGGCGATGCGGCAAGCCGTCTCCATCCAGAGCCTCTGTGCCAGATCCGGCTTGCCGTGCACAAGTGCCTGTGTATCGTGGGAGGTGTTGCTCCGTGTCCTGAGATTCATAAAGGTTCCTGGCTCTCGCTGACGTCCACCCTAAAAGCAACAAGACATAAGACCTTGCTGTGGAGAAGCAAGTTGAGCTGAATGCTCACCTGAAGCAGCCGCACGTCTCCAAGCTCGCCTGAAGGTCTTAGGAGAGTGCAGGATACCTAGTTGTCGCACAACACCCAAACGAAACCCGGGGAAAGTCGTTGAGTCAGTGCACGCGAGGTGTGCGCAAGATTGAAGTAAGAAAGGTTTCTGTATGAAACATACTCAGGCCGGTCAAAGCATCTGTTGCACAAACATGGCCATCAACGACTCCGACCTCTCGTCCAGTCCCTCCTTCATGCCGTGTGGTGAAGTGCCTGAACTTCCTGTGCAAAGTGTGCATCTGCTGCACATCGTCCCACGCACTGCTACCGGGACTGCGTTGGACGAGTTCCTTTGCGACGGTCGCTTTTGCATGGGTTTGAAGGCCGCATCGGCGTGCCTCCTCGTCCTGCTTGTTCTCTGATTGTGGTGCCGACGACTGGCCGCCAAAGAAACCCACCCCCAATTCTGGGCCCCAATTTGGTCCCCAACTTGACTTCCATGTCATCACAAGCGAAGGTTGACCTATTGCATGGCTTTTTGGATCTCCCCCGTGAGGCAATGGCCTCCGGTGGTCAGTGGATATTCAGGCTGACCAGGTTCCCGATGCTGTTGCTGACCCTCGCCTTGAGGTGGCAGGCTCCCAGGCGGCGCCGTCTGTGCGGAGCAAGTCAATTGGCTCAGGAGAAAGTTGAGTTCTGTGAGAGTGTACCACCAAATTACCCTTCATGACGTTGTTCCTACGTTCGAGTCGGAGGCTGAAACGTACCAATCACGTAGGCCGCCCATCGACGCGGGTGTGGTTCTTCAGGTTGCCGACGCCGAACAGGAGCGAGGAGCTGGAAGAGCGCAGGTTTCGTTCAAAAAACCGAGCACTGCTTCGGGAGTCTCGGGGCGAAAGTGAAAGACGAAGAAACACGTTTGAATGGACCCAGCCGGAAATTGTTCCGCGTGATACTACCACATGGGGCTGCCCCGACAGAAACGAGTCCCACATGTAAGGCACTGTAGGATTTTTTCCTGGGTAGGAGTCCGAGGATACTTTCTTTCTTCCACGCCGTCGAAGAGTAATGCACTCGCACCACTCCCTCGCATGCATGCGCTTTGGTCTCATGTCATGGTGCGATGCTGCATGCCGAGATGAGGCATGGCCGGCGGACCGGGGAACAACTGTGCCGCTTCTGTTCGGTAGTGTGTTCCCTCCTTCTCCCTCTGCCTCTCTCTCTTGTGTGCTCATCTCGCTCAATCTAACTTGTTGACTCAGCGTTAGGATCTGCAATGATTTGTCACAGGAAGGCCAACAGGCAAGTTACTTTCGTCCAGGCCGTCATCTCCAACTTCGCAACCGCTTCCTTCGGCATCAACCTGCATCTTTGTTGTCTCAACGATTCTACGTCAAGCTCGCAGCAGCTAGCCTTTCAGTTCGGTACGTGCGCTACTACTCCTGATCCTGCACAAAGCCAAGACAACAGAACAAGATGCCGCTCAGCCACAGCAACACACGCAAAGGCTATGAGTACAGCTGGCAGCTTCCATCCACAGCACGCAGGCATGGCTCGTCTGATGGCTGTATTACGATACTTGCCAGAAATTAAAGACTTCCAAGTTACGCGACGAAGAGGAGTTCCGGCATAAAAGACATCGGTTGTATGGAAGTTCCCGTACCACGGAAGTTCAGTTGGAACAAGGCTATGGTTTCGCCTTGAACCAATTCTTGAGAGGGAAGTTCACGCATACATGCTGCCAACGAGTCAATACCTAATCAAAGTATTACCACCCCAGCCACTTCCGCCAAACGGCTTAGGAGATATTCCTTTGATGCCAAACCGTTCGCCACTGCGGGTTTACATCTGAATCGAACTGTGAAACATGAGAATCTAGAAACTGACACCAGTCTTCAGCTACGATGTAGTCCCAGGATACTAACTAGTAGAAGGGATGAAACCGTACCTAAAGAACCTTGCTCATTGAACAGCTCTTTTGAAGTCTACATGCTGCTGACTTTTTATGAAACCTTCCAAGCGGTGGCTTTTCGCGTCGGAAGGTGTAATCGTCCCTGCCTGCTTCAGAGCTACGTCAGCGCAGTCTCCGGTGCTGTTGCCGAGGGCTCTTCTCGTCATTTCGTGCGTCCGGTTCCAGGCTCTGCGAGGTGGCCGAGGCCTCGAGCCCAACCAGGCACCTCGTGGCGCCTTTCTGGCACCATGTCCCTGCGAAACGGGAACTGTTTGGCAGTCGTGGTGACGATGACTTTCAGGGATCAAGTTCCCGTAAATTCCCTTCTTGCCACCATTTCGCAGCATCTCGCAAAACTTGGTTGAGAGCATAGGCGGATGCATTCCTGGCTCTCGCTGCAGCTCGAGTTTTCAACACAATCAAAAGACAGGACTATCTGCACAGTGAGCAGCTTTTCAGCGTCCGTCAGGTAAGGCAGCACCGCCAAGCACCCGACAAATGCAGCAACCTTGACTTGGAGGCCACAGAAGCGTCGAAAAGAGTATCAATCCACCGTGGCCTAAGTGGTTAAGCTAGCCTGGGCTGTGGACAGGCGAAGTTCTTCATTCAAGCCCAAACTGGAAGAGTTCCTTGATAAGACATGCTGCATTCGCAGCCATTGGCTCTGCCGCAAGCAAAGTTGCGGCATAGCTGCTTAATTGCAGCGCATCGATTTTGCGTATAAGCCCACTCTCGGTATTCAGGGTATGCACATAAACTCCACCGTCCTAGCAATTTCGCGCTCAATGGACGGCTACTGGCGAGGAATGTTATGCGAAACCTTCTGTGCAGCAGCACTGCAATCGCTCCTTGCAATATGTTAGCAAGCCGCCGCCCCCTGAAAAGCGACCAACGAGGATGCGGTCCTGCAAAATGCTTGGCTCAATGGGAAACAGAAAACAACAGAAACCATATCTGGGACTACGTGGCAACACCGAACATGGCAGCATGGTCCTTGCCCTCTGGTGCGAACTCTACCGTCGCAGACAAGATCTTCAGGTCGCCAAGCAGCCGTGCCGGAGCTTTGCCACGAGCCTGCTTTCAATAAAATCATTGATCTGCCCGAGTGGCCGCACATGAGCCTACACGCCGAATGGACTCGGAAAGCCTCCCTCTTCGTGACCCCTGCCTAACCGCTCCCTCAAAATGCCCGGCTTGGAGTTTCAAGGCGTGTGGGCTTTGGCTTTTGTTCTTCAGCGCTTGAGATTTAGGGTTTAAGGGGAAGGTTTAGGGCCAGGGTTTTAGGTTTATGTATGTTCGTGGGTGTTTTGAAGTTTGAGGCTTGGGCATACCTTCGCGCCAGGGTTTAGGGTTTATCTAAGAAGCTTTTGCAAGAGGAGGTCAGGGTTTTATTAACGTCTCATGGCTTCAGACTAGGGTTTTGAGGGTTGGGGTTGTCCCCTGGCGGCCACTTTGCCAAGGGGTTGCACCTTCATGACCCTACCTTCACGAGATTTCACGAGTATTTCAAAGGGTTCAACGAGTAGTTCAGGGATGAAGGTTTAGCGTTCAACGTCGAGGGCCAGTTGATCGGGTAAGGTTTGACATGGGGAGTTTTGGGGGTTTGAACTCGGCTTCAGTGCCTGAGACAAAACAGATGAAAGCAGTATCTGGTCTCTTCCGACATCCGAAAGCCTGTGCCCCACTTCGTGGACAAGGCAGCAGCCAACAAGGTAGAGATGCGCACACGCGAGGCGAATCACTTAACATACGAACCACATGCACGGCCTGTCCTCAAGGGTCCAAATTGGGCACGTAGACCGTCAGGCCGTAGGGTGAAGCACTTGATGCCAGCGCAAAGTTCTCGATAAGTCCGGAACCCTGTCCAATCTGGAGCGTTTCAGCTTACCGCTTGCCACTTGCGTTAGGCTGGGGCGCCGCAGTGACTGGTGCGGGAACGCTGAGCACAGGCCACGCAACGACACCGTGCATGTCAAGGCGCTCGAGAAAGCCAGTGAAGCGACAAGACTGCGGCCAGAAACCATGGTGGGATCACATCTGGGGTTTGGCAGACAGCAACTGCCGTTTGCAAACCCCCTCCCGCCCTTGTCGTGGAGATCTCAATTCGATGTGGGTTGCTGGTGTGTGCTGACAATAAAAATACAGTAGTTTTTGCACCTTGAGGAAGCCACCAGCGTAGAACAAGGAAGATGGCTGAAAACTGCCATCATGAACCCTTGAAAGTAGTGGAATTTACACATCGTTTCACATTTCTGGCATAATTAATTTCTGACAAGTCCGAACGTCCAGAAACAAACTTCGCAACTCCTTGACAAGCGTCCCTGACCGAAAATCTTCAACTCTAGCTGAACATCAGGTCTGGAACCCACACTGTCGTCATTGGATAGCAAGTCTTAAACCCCCGAAACCCAAGCTCCAGAAGCTTCAGCACAACAGGGAGCCGGCTGAAAAACCTGGACAATCTCAGGCCACAACCAAAGACATGGCATGCATGCTCGGTCCCAAAGGATGCACTGGTAGCATGGACGTTATTATCATCGTCGTTCGGGCATGATGGCTGCTAGATCCCAAAGGATGCAGTGGTAGCATGAACTCGTTCATCCTTCAGGCGTGGATGCTCGGTCCCAAAAGATGCAGAAGTAGCGCAACGATCAAATCAATAAGAAACTGCAAAACTCAACGACTGCGCACCAAAAAGGTAACACAGTCCATTACCCGGCAGAAAACCCGAGCAGACCCAAAGAAAACATAATGACACCGAAAAGACATAGACAAACGGGTCCGGGCGGTAAGTCAGCCACCTGGCTAAAAACAACAGGCCCAACTGGCACCTTCGAGCCTCCCTAATTGCACTAACCTTGTCTGCAAGAAGAAAATCCGAAAGCAAGCTCCATGAGCATGTTGCTCTCCAGGCGAGTGCCTCCGAGTCTGAAGTTGTGTAGCGTCCTCCAGTTGCACAGCAGCGTGACAGTGACGTGTCTTAAACTAGAGTTGCGGTTGAGGGCTGAAATGTCGCTTGCGTTCCGGCCTGGGCAATTGCGCAGCTCTTTCCATCTGTGGCTTCGCCACAGCTTCTCCAGCACAGCCCCACCATCCCCTGGATACTTGCCATCGCCGTAGAACATGGAACACGCAATATAGACATGCTAGTGAGATGAAAGCCGGGAGCTGTCAATTGCAGGGACTGTGCTGGTGCAGCCTGGCTCGAAGCAAATTTAGCAGCTAGTCACAGTCTCGGACGTTCCTAGGTTCCTTCGTTCTACCGATTTCTGCGGACTCGTGCATGGAA
The DNA here is from genome assembly GCA_905221635.1 of Symbiodinium sp. CCMP2456. Lineage (NCBI taxonomy): Eukaryota > Dinophyceae > Suessiales > Symbiodiniaceae > Symbiodinium > Symbiodinium sp. CCMP2456. The sequence continues at coordinate 88,433 of CAJNDV010034708.1, read as the reverse complement.
GTGTTGCGACACTTCACGGCTAAAAAAGCATGCTGTGCCTCGCGGCAACTAGGTGCTGTCGGACTGAGCCAGGTTTCAAGCAAAATCAAGCGAACACACACACACACACACACGACACACGCACACGCACGCGCACACACAGACATCCAAACACACTGACACACACACACACATACACACACACATACTCACACACGCACACACAAGGAGATCTTTCCCTCCGCCTCACGCTCAGGAAGTGGCAAGGTTGAAGAGCTGCCAAACGACGAAGAGCTTTGTTTCGTCTGGACTGATTACCGTGCGACTTCTGGCTTCGTGTGGCTTCGCAGCTCCCGCTCACGTGGCCCAGTCAAAGTTTACAACACACGGCGCATCGCTCCCGAGCCACATGGGTCAGCATCGTTGGAGTCATGAGCTGCCTTCCTCTTTCAAGGTAGACTTGCTCGTCGAGCCTGGTTAACTTGTACTTTGGGCCTGTCAATCAACTATGGCCTTATAGAACTCTAAAGTCTGGACGTTTGAAGCACATGCAGCATGTCAAATGTACAGCTAAGAAAACTCTCATACCTCTGCGCTGATGACTGTGTGAGCACTTGGTATGGATTCGCCCGTCTTGCATGAATGCAACAAGAGCTTTGCCTTGGGGGTCTGAAGTGCAAAAGGATTGGAAAATCAAGTCATCCAACGGAGACTTTGGGGCCAAGTGAAGGATTGTATAGCATCTGAGCAAGCTGAGAAGCCCTCTTTCAAGCAATATCAGCTGAACATGCCTATGCGCCTAGTCATACCCGGCTTCGTGATATCCCACCCCTGGCCGTGCAGCTGGAAGGGTCTATGCTGGACCTCCTCCGAAAGGGCCATTCCTCAGCGTTTCTGCATGCCAGGCGATCAGATAATGGTGGGGTAAAGGTACAGTCGGTGCATTATCTTAAGTCGAGGGGCTTGATGTCAGCCTTGGCGCGAATCTCCTCCAAGGTGTAGTCCACAAGCAACTGGCCATCCTCCCGCACGCAAGGGCCACAAGAAGGCCACCCAGTATGGGGGATCGACGGTGTCAATTCAATGGCCAGTCCTTGAAAACGTCAACCATGATGTCCTTCGATGCATCGCCCTTGCCGCTAGCGACGGTGACGAACTTGTTGTCCGAACTGTAATGCCTTAGGTCACCAAAGCGGAGTCTTGGCCGCACATGCCGGATGATTCAACAGGGCATCAAGACTATTGGACCAGCCATGAGCAGCCAAAGCACAAGAAGCCAGTTCCTCCAGGGACTGGGTTCTTGTCTGAGCGAGGCTGGTACCTGGCACTTCCAACCTAACTGTTCTTAATCCTCCGGTTCTTGTGGCAAGCCAGTGAAAGCCCGTGCATCGATAGAGGCGTGAAAGTCTTGTGTGAAGCTTTGTAGCATGTCACCCGTGTGTTGAAAACCCCGAGCACTTGTCAGCGTCGGAGAAGCCCGTCGTCTCCTGAAGTTTGCACAGGCTCATTCGGCACCCATGGACCTATCGCTCTCGTCGCTCTCGTCTCGCCAAGAATCAGAAGCCAGCTGCAAGGTCAAACGACCTTTCTTCGAGGCCTCGTCAGCTACTGCTAGCATCTCGGCAAATCCTTGACAGCTCTTGGTGGAGGCTGCCTTGCCCTTGTCGGTGATCGGGTCCTTGAACCTTGTCCAGAGTCAGGTCAACGGAAGTGGGCCACTGCTCGTGAAACATCTGTACTGCAGCTATGTGCCGGCCAATTGAGATCAGCACACATCACGGCTTTCACCATTGATTGTGATCTCTGCGCACCTCGTGCTTTCCACACAAGTGAGGCTGGTTGCTGCATCGTGGCACACAATGCAAGCCACATGAGGTTCCCGAGCTAACGATTCCTGTCCCGTCTTCAATGTCACTGGCTTGGCTTCGCTCTGCATTCTTTGCCTTTAGACCATCCCGCTCTCTGCAGCGGTGGGGATATACAATTACAGCCGAGACTTTGCTCGGCGCTGGTACTAGTAGGAGATTTAGTAGGTCTGCAGGTTGCGACGCTTGCAAGGCAAACGTGCTCGTGCAAGCCATTTGGCTTTGCAGGGTTGGGGTTTCGCAGTGACTCCGAATCGACCTTCAGATCGCCATCGCCGGCTTTGCTCGCTCCGTACATACGTTTTTGCTAAGTGGCACATATCTACTGCAGAAGTGTGGGACTGTGTTTTGAATTCTTGTCGGGGTCGGGCAGAACGACTCTCAACACCGTGGATCCTTGGGGCTAAGAACTCGAAACCCTGAAACCCCTCTTTTCGCTGAACCCTGATGCTGTAAACTTCTGAGCCATCAGAAACCTCCTGTTCCCCCTGCTCCTCTCCCTATTCCGCCTCTCTCTGCGACCCCAGTCCCATCGCTTTCGGATGTTGAGAGATTAATCGACGAGAGAACGAGAAGTCACAAGTCACATGTCCACCATCCCTGTAGCCGCGGCACTTGAAAGCGCACTTGAAGGTGTCTCGGTTCAACTTCTGCAGCAAAGCTCCACCACTTCCAAAGCCAATATTGTCCTTGGAAGGAAGCTGCGCTAAGGACTACTTGCCATTGCTGCAGCTGCTTGCTGCCGTGTTTCAGCAGCAATCCCTTCTTTCTTGAGCTTCTCAAGGATCTTGGGAATGGACTGCCAGTCGACGCCGTCACCCTGTCTTAGGTGCCGAACTAAGGCAGGCTACTGTACCCTGGTTCTAATTGATGCATAGGTAGCTTTCTTCTTCGCCAACAGTCTCGGAGACGGCGATTGCTACGCAATCCATTTCGCTTCCCAAAGTGCCAGAACATCAAAGCACTTAAAGAACCGCCTGGATGACACGGATGTACGCAGGCAGCAGCTTATGTCCTTGCTGCTGATTTCTTTCTCTGCTTACACATGCATGAAGACTCTGCGTCCTGTCGGTGTCAGCGTCACATCTTCCTGGTCGCTTAGAATGCAAACAGAAGGATTGCTTAATGACAGTCGTTCCGCCTTGAACTGCTCGAGAAGAATCCTGAGCAAGCAAATTGCTACCGAGGTTACCTGTCGACCCTTAGCACAGGCGCAATGAGAGCGAGCCGAGGGACTTGAGGATGGCTGTGCAAGTCTCTGCTGGATCACCACTGTCAGGCCGCACGACCAGACGACCAAACTTGGTGTCGGTGATGCCTCACAACCAAGGCCAAGACATGTCGCAGTCGCAGCAAAGCTACAATAAGCGGGTCTGTTGGCCAGGCCAAACCAAGCCACGGCCCTTGATGAGATCCTTGAGCTTGTCACCCCAGTAGTCTTTGCATGCACGCCAGATGTCGAAGGAGTCCGAGACCTTCGGCCAGAAAGTGAGTTTCCACCGCTGTGTTCGGGTGATGTCTGCCGCACTCCTGTTTCCAATTACCAATGTCTGCACTCTCGATGTACGTTCGAATTGTGTATAGGCCTACCGTCCTGGCCAGGCCATCAGTGTCAAATGCCAAGGCACGCAAGCCACCAGCCCTTCCGGATATTGTTCCAGCATGTTCCTGTAGACTGTCCGCAGAGGTTCATGTAACCGATTGAGAACAAGATGGGACATGCATGGACATGCGAGAAATCGGCATGTGTGCGCTTTCCGCACGTTCAACATATCTTCGCCGCCTCATAGCATCGACCTCACCGTCGACGCCCCAGGACGTAATGGTGGAGTGTTCCGAAGCTGGAATGGACCCACCGGCTGCCTGCCAACCAGAACGTGCGCAAAGCATAAGGAGGGGTCATGTCCCTGCCTTTTTCGCTCCATAGTAGTCCCTGGCACAGATCATGGCAGCAACGGTGTCAGTGCCAAGGAAGTTCACCAGGTGCCTGGTGCTTCGCAGGAGCAGGTTGTCAGAACGTATGGCTGATGCGACACTACTACATGCGCGGGCAATCAGCCCGATGAACCACCTCCGTGTTGGGGCTTCTGGTCTTGGTCCAGTTTTGACCATTCTCATCGGGGTCTTCTATCGCTATTTGTTTATATTGCTCAAGGCATGTCTTACGCTTTTGCCTGCAGACCGGAAAAGGAGCGCGTACTTTAAACAAGGACCTACAAAGGCGCTATCGTCGGTCTCTTGCAGCTGCAGATTCTCGAAAGGTCAGACACTGATGTTTCAGTTGATTCGGAGCCAACGTGTGTCGGGAATTGATGTCGCGGATACTGAGAATGCCCTCCTCAGGGCGATTCTCTTCCGGCTCTTGCGGCAGAAGCCCAGCTCCACGGTTGTAATCTCAATTTCACCTTTGGTTTGCATCTTGCAGTCCGCCTCGCCGCGACTTTCCTTGTTCGCCTTTCTCTAATGGCCGATGTTTATCACGTAGGAACATTAAGTCGAAAGCTATCTGCCCGCCATCCCCAAACTTTGTCTTCTCGACTGAATACGTACATTTTTTTTCACGGACCCATGTAAGTGCGGCACGCACATCCTCCAATTGCCGCAGACTCAACGGAGGAAACTCCGCGGAAGCCGAAGTCATGCAGTTTGAAGCCTCGACACGCAAGCCACATGCCACAGCGACAGAAGCATGCCGCGTATGCCTCTGCGCACACGCTCTTTGACTTGGGAGGGCTACTCTTGTGCTCTGGCTCTTGTAAAACGCCAAAAGTCTCTGCTCTAGGACCTCCCCTGGTTGTCTACAACGCCTAGAGCAAATACCATTTTAGAAATGTACGAGGCATCTGGCAGACATGGCACAGACGCCACCGGGGATCGTCCAGTCTGTGTTTCCCGTCTCCTGGCAACCAGGGGAAGTGCCAGACCAGTGATGCAAACGCTGCCGTGCCCCAAGCGTCTGCCAAAGGGTCGGCCTCCAAGTATTTGGCAATTGAAATCCTGGGGCAAGTTCAGCACATACGTCAAAACAGTACTGCGTCTCGACACCGGTGCAACCTGTGCTAGTCCAAGACACTTCTGAAATCGGCTTTGTGTGCAGACGGTCATTGGGTACCAAACCTCGCAGCAGCAGCCACCATATCCGCCACTACCCAAAACATGGACAAGGGCAGAACGGCCTGCACCAGCAACGTCTCCAAGAAGTTAGTCAGCCAGAAGCATTTGGGATCCTGGGGCGCGGATGCACAAGTCCCAGCTGTTAACACAGAGGCAGATTTCCGGCGGCCCTGTCCGGCCCTGGGTAAAGGGTGAATCCAAAAGTCACGCCGCAGTAGTCCAGCCGCGGTGATGGAGGAAGCTGTTTAGTTGTTTAGATGACTAGCTGGCTAGCCGGGTACGCTAGTAGCAGTAGTAGTAGTAGTAGTAGTAGTAGTAGTAGAGTAGGGGCTTTGAGTGTAGTACGCTCGAAGCCTTTCTCGAAATACATGGCAGGCCCGGTTTTTCGTGAGTTTGAGACGTTGCGGTCGGCACGCAACTTCTGCTTTAAACCTGTATTTTTGGCGCAAGATGCGTCCTCTCGAGTTCTGTGCTTGCGCGCCGGGCTCGTTTGCTTTTCGTCTATCTGCGACCTGTGTGTGACTCATCACCTCATTATAAGCGTCACCGTGCTCATCATCAGAGGAAACAGCATCACCGTCGCCACCGTCATCGCGATGATTACCCTCCTTACCATTATCCTTGCCATCATCGCAAGTTATCTTCATCGTCATCTCGAAAAGGAGGGACTTGGTGCTGGAGCCAAAGCCCAATACCTAAAATGAGCGGTTCCTTAGGCAAAACCACAAACCCTAAAGGCAGTATCACGTCAGAAAACCCCCAAAACCCTAATCGGTTAAACTCTTGGCAACCCTAGAAGGATGCTTTCCCGAAGCCCCAAAATCCTAAACCTACAGGTGGTGGCCGTGTGCCCGAAATCCCACACTATGGGCACCTAGATCTCACAGGATGGCGAGACTTTCGGGGAATCCTGCACAATCCCTAACCTTGTCAGTGCTGGCGCACAGCAAAACCTCAACCCCATTGGCAACTTGAAGAGCTGTTCGCTCTTGGTGCATGTTGGAAGTAGAGCTTCTGGCATGAGGCAACCAGGGCAAGATTCGTTATGTCACCTGCAATTTGGCTTCATAAAACTGTCACTTCTTCGCAACCTGGACCTGCTACCTGCAACTGGAGAATATTCCCGAGGCGCAGTGTTCACAAGAGTGAACAAAGCAGTCTTTGTGGGGATAACCATGCCTGGTGCGGATCTCAAAGCTATGCGGAGAATCAAGCTCTGATGCAAAGCCTATCTTGACTCGGCAAAGTCAGAAAAGAAGTCCGAAAGGCCTTCTGGGACGGCCTTGATGTGAACAGGCAGCCTGGTCGGCGCTGGACATGTCTAGCATTCCGAGTTATGTGCCAACACACCAGGCCAGCAAGAGGGGACAGGGAGGGGGAGAGGGGGAACACAAGAAAAAACATACAGTGCCTTCCGCCATGCTCCTTCAAGATGTACTCCCATCCCTCACGGTAGAACCTCAAAAAGCAGGGTGACATAATCGAAGAATTCGCATCAAGCTCACAAGCGCAGCAAGCGGCAGAGATTTGTCATCTCCGAAGTGCTCTGCGTAGAGCTCTGCGGCCTCGTCGATCTTCTCCTTTTAGATCTTTTGAAAGAGTAGCAGTAAATGGCCCAAATTCACATAATTCACCTTCAGATCGCCCGGCCGCCCCAGTCCTTGGTCACGACCTGGCCGAGCAAGTACCGCTTGATGAAATACCTGACGAGGCCGTCAAGCTTCAGAAACTCTTAAGGGGTTGGCTAGTGGTCCGTGCGCGTCTGCATGCTGCCGAGATACTGAAGGCCGAAAAAGACGACTTCTTTCCATTCGTCATTCTCACAACCGCGACTTTCGAAATAACCTGGGTGAACAGGCTGAGGTAGGGAAGATGACTGGAAGCCGCACCATGACGTGCCGAGTGGCTATAAACGTACTGCGTTCCAGGAGGGTACTGCTTCCAGTGGCTGACCTTGTAGCTGTCCTGAGCGCTTGTCGTTCTAACAATCACGCTCTAGGACTTGCCTTGGCAGTTCCGAGTGGCCGAAAGCAAGATGATATTCCTTGGATGGTCGCTGGCGAACTTGATATGAGCAGGGGGGGCGCGGGACGCGGGGATCTAAAGCCCTCGGTCTGGTTCCGAAGCTTTCGGAGATGTCCGGGATCAACCGTTCGAACTAGCTGAGAGATGCCACACTTCCTGCTCTCCTCTCTCTTCTGGATTCACATCTTCGCGGTTTGAAACTCATTGCTTGCTTCGCGGTGACCAATGTTGCAGGATGATGCTCGAAAGGGCCGTTTCGACTTGTGGTCTGTTGCCCGGTTTCACGGTGTAGTGCTTTCCACAGGACAATCCTTTGCTCTTGAAGCACAGTCCAATTTCCAGTCCGCTAGCTTGTACCACACATGCTCCACTTGTCGTTTGCAGGTAGGCGTACGCTTGCAAGCAACAGCTTTGAAGAACTAGGACGTCTGCTGCTCTTGACTCGTACTCGCATGAGGACGGATGGGCTCCGAGGGAGCAGGATGATGTGTGGAGTTTGAACATGAAGTTGGATCGCATCATGAGCATCGTTCCAGGTAGTCCAGCCAACAGTTCGAACCAGAAAATGCCTGGAGCAGCAAGACAGCTTGCATCTTGAACATGTCTCCCCGCTCGCAGCCCAACACTGCCAAAGCGTGAAAGCAAATCAAACAAAGTCTGTGCGAGCTTGTAGGAAGATGTAGGAAGTCTGCTCTGTGCGCCTGCTTGATTTCCACCTCCATCTTGCTTGCGCAGGTGGGACGAGTGAGGCGATGGCTCGTAACGAACCAGCGCCGCAACCGTCTGCAGGAACAGTGAAGTGCAAAAGTAAGCGGCCGAAAGCAAGCACGCAAAGCACCATGATTTCGAGCGATGCAAGTGTGACACACAAGCAGCTTCTCTCGTCGATTGAGCTAGAGCGGCCTAATTCACACCGAGTTCCAGCCATAGCCGGCCAATTGCTGCTGCATGTGCCTTTAATATTAATTTGGGGCCTCCTGGCTGCGTGGCCCGTCTCGCACACTATTGCCCTCTTGTTGAATCCGAGCTGCTCTGTCCAGGGAATGCACTCCATCAGCACCTCCTGCGCTATGTAGTCAGGTTGAGAAAAATCGCGCGGGTATCGAGCTGGGCTTAGTTTTGTTGCAGACTTGCAAACCGGCTGCGAACTACTCCACTACAGTCGCAAACATCTCGCAAGTGTGTGGTAGACTTCGAGGAACCATAATTGGCGCATGCAGATTTTTCCAAACAGCCCGGCCTCGTCTGGGAAAAGATGCACGCAACTTGAGCACTTCAGAAAGCTGCAGTGATCACGCGTTACAAGTTCAGGATTTCCTGACCGACGGATGCCCGTGTTTCGATGGGGCAAGTCTCGAGAAGGAGAGTCCAAGTGTGTACTGATGCGGTGACAGGATTTTTGGCAACGCAAACCCGCGCAGGACTTTTGGAGCTTGGATGCCGCAGGATCCGCAGGTGGAACGGGGATCTGCAGGTGATTTCGCACCTTTGGAGAACGTCTGGGAGGCTTTGTGCTTGCTCTCGTGCCATAGAAGATTGGAGGAACGGGAGTAGCAACGGCATTGAAGCAACTAGCACAGCTATGTCGCAGACTCCTTTTCTCAAATTGAAACCCCTTGTCCTGCGAGCGTTGAGGGCGGCTTCAGATTTCCTGAACCGCGTCCAGTGCACGCTTGTGGCACTCTGCGGACTGCAGAGATGCTTGCTCTGCATGCATCCTGCAGGAAAAAGATGATAAATTCAATGCTCGTGCAAAAGGGATGACTCGTTGGAGCCTGTGCTCCCTTGCTCGTCCGCATTACCAGTAGAAAGCTGTTGCAGCCGTGTGAAAACCCGAATCCAATCCCAAGCACTGTACAACATTTGCATCAGACACATGGCCAACCAGATAGCTGCAGAGGCAAACCCTCTCACTTTGCTTTTCCTGCCGGATGATTCAACTGATTCTTGATTCGGTACTTGCCGCATCGCCTTTCTTTGCTGAGGTGCTGCGGGATTTCTTTCCCTGACAATTGCTGCAGACCATGGTGGCCCATGAACAGGGGCTCCACCGGATGCAGCACCAAAATCCTCTACCTTCCTCGGTTGAGACCAGCCTTTCCAAGCTTCTTTTTCTTCTTGATCTTCTTTTTCTTTGCCTGTGCATGAAAATGAAGAGCAACTGATTCTGCTCACCAAGAACCGAGCCGCTTGCTAAAAACGGATTGGACAGCAGGTCCCTCGGTTTCGGAGAGTCACACGGCGAACAGACGGATTATGTTGTTATTATGCTTGTCATGCCGAGCATAGCGCGGGCTGGTGTTCACGATGTAGATGCCGTTCAGGTGACCAGGCTGAGGCAAATGTTGGATGCGGATTCAACGCAGCTGCATGGAAGAGCTGCATCAAGCAGCTAACATGAAAGGTCTTGTGCAGTATAATGGCTCCGTTAGATTTACCATAACAAATGCGTGAACAAACGCACGTAGCAACTTGGCAGCAGGCATTGAGCTTGTGTGCGGGCATGACCAGGGCTCTTTCCAGGACTCCAACATTCACGGGATAGCTCCTGCCAACAAGCATTCATATCTTAGGTCTATGATCTAGGTCTACAAGTTGTGGGTCTGAGTTTTCGACTAGCTTGCGCCATGCTCATCCGTCAGTCCTTCGGGCGCAAACCCGCTTGATTTCCTCCACTTCTTGCAGCTGCTGGAAGCGTATCTGCAGGGGGCTGGATGCGTCTTAGTCGATCTTAGTCGGAGCCTTCAGGGCCAGCACTACTGGCCAGTTGGACTGTGAAGTGGTGTTTTCCGAGACTGCATTTATTAGCCCTTTGGGCTTTGGACTCTCTGCGCCTTGCGAAACTAAGGTACAACGGCTTGAATGGAAAGCAAGCAGCGGTCTCGTCATCTTTAGACACGGGGGCGGCTTTCCAACACTTGCCCGTCGGCATGCACAAGGGGTGGGCGTGTGGACGTGCGCGGCTGCGACGCTTGAAAAGTCGCTAATGATGTGCACGAACGGTCGAGTACGAAGTATGGCTTTCAGCTCCAGGCTCTGTTGTAACGATTCGCTTCTAAGCTGCCATCGCCTCGTCCAATGTCACGCCGGTCCCATCAGGCCTCGCACATCTCAGCTCGAAAGCGAGAGCCATCTCGGGTGTCTTCCAGCCAACGCAGCCAAGGTTCGGAGGAATGATCGGCGGATGCAAAGTACCCCACCTGACTTTAGATGTGCGGGAATATAGTCCCGAGTCCCGAGGTTGAGCCCACTGCCAGTCGCAGATACCCACCAAGACATCTGAGTCGTCCTGCGACAGACACTTAAGACGATTTCAGCTTGACCTTTGAAACGGAGATCCTCCATTCGAGGAACAGCTGCCCGGTCGTCATCTTGGGCAGCCTTAGTCGACTTAGTCGCCTTGCGAGATGGCAGCTCGACAGCTCAGGCGCTGGCATAAGGACTGAGCCTCGAGTGTCTTGGACATGGATCCAGCATGATCCAAAGCGCTACGTGTATCAGTAGGGCTCCCATCAAACTGTCGCATGCTGGAGACAGAGGGGCCCCCACATGACTGGGGTCGCTTTCTGTGCATGCGGTTCCTCCTCTTCCTCACCTGCAAGTCACCGTTGGCAAAGCAAACATGAAGAGACTCGTTGGACCCCTCGTCGCCTTCGTCCTCGTTCTCTTCATCGGACTTGGGCCGCTCCTTGCTTTCGAGCTTGGATCCGACAAGGCGCGAGACTTCGCTGGGCCAGGGGCGTCCTCGATCAAGTGCGCATGGATCCGCCGGAGGTGCGCAATCCTGCAGATGCGATCTCCAAAGACCCGTCAAAATGCGAAAGCGCTGAGCGTCCTCGAGTTCAAGGCCTTCGGCTTCTTCTCTTCAGCGAAACGAGCCGCAACCTTCAGGATCTGGGCCGAAGTGGCTGAGAAACAAAGAGGTGCAGCGAGCCTGAAAGGAGTAGCCCTTGGGTTGGGAGACATCCACCCGTACTGGCTCGCTCGGCCTCCAATTTCGCATGCCAAATCAAGCAATCCGAGACGGCTTCAGCCCGACTCTCAGTCCTGAGACACACCAGCACGAATTACGGCTGATATCGGCTGATTTACTGGTCCAGCTCACGAGGCACAATGACATGTCGCTGATCGACGGATGGTTTGGATATGTGCGGATGGTCTTGAATCCGTCCAGATGCAAAAACCAAACCTTATAAAGAACCATAATACATCCAGAGCGACCTGCGGAACGCTAAAGCTAATGTCTTGTTCACAACAACTTGGTTCTCCCCCTCTTCCCGCCATTCCCCGCCCCCTCGCACATTGTTGCTTTGCATCTCAAGTTTGGTACCGGTCCAAATCTTGGGTCCCAGTACAGGCCCATTGCTAATTAATGACTCTCCAAAAGAACCTGCTGGTTCTGCCACTGCCTTTTCGTTTGCTCTAAGCCTCTAAGCCTACTCCCCCCAGCATGTCAAACTGCGGATACTTGGTTGCACTCCTCGTTGCCTTTGCTTTTGCTATTTCATTTTGCATGGCCTGACTCTGAGTGTTCGCAGCCACTGATGTGAGTCTCGGAGGAGGCTTCTCTTGTCACAGCCATCATATACTATCGCCGTCCCTGTCCTTACCTTTGTAAATTCGCGGTTCTGCTTGTGCCGCGCTGATGTTGCTTGCATTTCCTATGAGTTTGACCGTGCTTGATCCTGACAATCAGACAAGCCTTATGCCTTGCTGTTCCTTTCAATGCTTCGTCTGTTTAGGGTTTGCCACTCCCACTGTACACTTTTTCTCGTGGATTGATGTCCCCGAGCCGACTCATGGTCTAACGTTTCAGAAGTCATTCCTTCTCCTTTTAGGGTCGCTGTGGCCACTTCTGTTGGGGCGTTAAGGGGCTTGTGCATCTTACCACTCGTTGGGACTAGGGGCTTAAGCGCTGAGTCTTTCGTTTTCGGGTTAAGATTTTGCCGCCGCTGCAGGTTCGTGGCTCGCTGCGCTGCTTCGGGTGCTGGTTTAGCAACCTCCGAGTTCTTGTCGAGATGCAAATCACCGTGAAGCTGAACATGAATATGGAAATAACGATGATGATGATGATGGTCATGGCATGTCATGGTCATGACGAAGTGAAGCAATGACTACAATTGCGCCACGGATTGGTCTGCCGAAGGAGAGCTGCCCTGCGCAAGCCTCCTGTGTTGACTTGCAACTCGCTGCACAACGTGACCTTCCACCTTGCCGTCAGTGGCGAGCATTGCTGAATCCAGGCATTGCCCCTGCACGACCTCGTCGTCAGCGACGGTGGCATCGATGTCCTCGCACTGGTTGTCTACTACGGGCCTCCCGCCACATGCCCTTTGCACAGGTCCTCAAGCGCATCTGCTGGCTCGCAGTACCGTCGTCGGTCAAGTGCCTCGGGCAGAAAAGTCGTCTGCCTCGTCCACCTGCTTGGGACTAGGGCCAGGACGCATTGAAAACGACTGGCCTTCGACAGACCGGATGAACCAAGTGAATGCATTCCTTTATGCTGCATCGCTGCACAAGCCTCTGCGTTCCTCGATATTTCTTCTTCCACGCGTGCACGGCCTTAACACGCAAGATGGAGAAGGATAGGAGCGACAACCCAGCCGCATCCCTGCAGGTTCAGGGCACTGTTTATGTGTCCTAAAATCCTAAGTCTGCCGAAGGCCGAAGGTCCAAGTACGTCGAGGTTCTGTTGCTTGCGATTCTGAGCCACTTTAGGTTGGGCTTTAGGTTTCTGTGGACCTCCTACCGGCATCGGCGTGACGTTTCAGCGTGTTCTTCATGCTGATGTGTCACCGAACCTGCATCAGCCGAAGCACCTCAACGCCCTGTGATCGAGGCACTCACAATCACTCAAACCTGCAAAGGCGGAGCTTCAAACTCGTGAGTCGTTAACGCATCGGCTTCAATCTGTGTCCCGGCGCTTTTCCCAAGATTCAATTCAATACATCTTGCTTTTCACTTCATGAAAAGCGCGATGTTCTGAGTTCCAGTCGCTCTGCCCAGTCACGAACAGCCGTGCGCTGCTCTTCCCCGACGACCTGCGCTTGCGACCAGAACGATCCAGGACACTCGGACGAACGAGCACGAGCTCATGCAAGTCCTTGTCTGTGATAGCACGGTTCCGCTTTGACAGCCAGCGCCTTGTCTGAAAGCTCCCACTTGGATAGAAACGTATCCATGTCTGAGGTGAGCACTTCTCCATCCTGTGCTCGGCTTCGGTTGCTGGATATGGCAGCGTATGATCTCGCAAGTCACAGGAAGCGAAGGGGCTTGCAAGGACTGCAGTGACCAGCGCGAGGATGCACTGAGGCATCAACAATCATCGTCGAGCTGAAGCGCGATCTCCCTTCTAGAGCAGCACCGGAGGGGTTCAAACCAACTGCTTCTTCAAGTTACTCGGCAGCAGACTCCTCAAGTGTTTGCGGCAGCCCAGCTACCTGTTGGCAACATGCAATGCACAAGAAATACCTTGTAGCCTCAGGGTCAATGATACTGGTGTAAGGTGAAGACTGTAGACGTGTTGGACGCCGCAGACTGTGGCCTGCTTTACGATCTGCAGGCCCTTTGCACCAAGCGACCTCTTGCAAGCGTGGCGCCTGCGCCGCCTGTCGAAGCTGCGTGGTGTCACCTTTTCCACTGGTGGAGGTGTCGTGAGCCGGATAGAACAGATGACAGAAAACACGCATGTTTGGTAGCATGAAGACATTCCACAGACGTTAACTTGATATGAAGTCTAGCTGGGGTCAGCGCAGCTCGACTTGTGGTAGTTTGACCCTGGCTCTCGAAGGTTTCCATCGATACACGTCTTGAAACGTCCAATTGGGCCGAGGCAAATTGCCACTTCGAGGCCCGCACGATGCTCATGGCCGATGTTGGCCGTGAGGCTGAGCGGGAGAAGCCAGTGGAATTAATTACACCAGTGACACAGTGACTAGCGAGCGACGCAGAATTGCAAAGAAACGGCCTGCAGCATGTGCAGGCGTCGGTGACCTGGCTGAGACCTTGAGAGACATGGTTCGGGATATGCGACATACATCTTTTATTCAGAGCATCTGGACTGAGGACGATTCCATTGACCGTGCGGTGAGGCCTGGCTACAATCAGGCAAGCAACGACGCAAAGGCAGCCGACCACACGGTGGCATCTACAAGGCAATTCCGCCACAAATTCACGACGAGGGCCTCCGCAAGTTGTGGATGGAGTGAGAGGCCGTTCCAGATCCACCTCTGCGCGATGCTCTAAGTCCTTCCAGCCATGATGGAGAAGTGCCACTGCTGCGACCCTGACACGCCGCAGTGCAATATGCACTGCTGAGAGCTACAGCCGTCCTTTAGTTTTCGCGCTGTAAGCGGTCGAACGAGCTGTCTGGTGCTGAATTCCTGCCACACTAAGTGCTGCATCGGATGCAACTTCAACGACATGCTTCTGGATAATGCGCCCTCCGGGAACATTGTATGTTAGTGTGCGTGTCTGCCTCTCTCCGTCGATGCTTCACTTCTGTCAGACAAGATTGTTCCCTTGCTGCCTTGAGGCGCTCCCTCGGCGAAGCCAGCTTCACCTAAGCTTGCCGTCTGCGAAAAGAGCTCTCCTGCCACGCTCTCCGAAACAAGCTCTGCATCCACCAACCTGGACAGCGTGACGACCAGCAACTGTCGGAAGCGCGGCCGAAAGTGCCTCTTCCAAGCATGTGTATGACTACCATCAGCTTAAGACATGTGGTGCCAGTCTCATCATGTCTTATCAGGTGCAGTGCACTCGCATTCATCTGGCGGTGTATACTTCATCCTGCTTGTTAATCCGGGTTTAGATGGAAGGGCTTCAACTCGTAGATGAGAGGTGTGGGTGCCGCTACCTTGACCAATACACTACGGCACTGCAGCATGCCACTTCTCGAAACAGCGCCACTTGGTTTACTTAAACCGTGACCTTGTCAAAGATTCTCACATGCCCGAAACCGAAACTCTGCAATCACTTTGGGCACAACTTCGCCTCGAACTTGGTGCTGTCATGGGAGGCAGACCGGCCGGGACGCTCCCTATCAAGGGCTTCTGGCACGAAGAATGCGGAACCTGGGGGAGCTGGGTGCCGCAGCACCTCTTCGGCACAGAAATCGTGGAAGCCTGGTCCTGTGGTACAGGAAGTCAGTGCGTGGTGTGCGGGTCTTCTTGCCTTCTGGTACCATCTGTACGCTTCATCGAGTTGCCTTTCGGCTGCATCAGGATTGGGGCTCATAGCCACGGAGTCAATAAGCTTTCGAAGTCCCTGACGGAAGTGTACCAGCCAAACAGCTTTGGTTTCGCTTGGATACTCGGATGTAGGATTTGAGGAAAGCGCTTCCTGCATCTCCAAGAGCCTGGGATCCTGTTGTACCCTGAGAAGTCTTTGCGCATTACCAGCATTCAGAGACGAGCTTTTTACAGCTGCACATCCTGCACGCCTCTTTGGCCTGGCAATGCTCAGCGGGTACTTGCCTGAACCCACTTGCTCCTCAACTGCTTTACGCTCCTCTTGAGCCTGATATAGTCTTGAAGCCACGTCTTCCAGCTGCAAGTCCACCGGAAGGTCTTGCACCATCCACGGAAGGTTCACATCTGGACCACGGTAGCTGCTAATTGGCAGAGATACGCCAGTCTTCGCCATACCGGCCATGAGCGAACGGGAGCCGGGTCCAACCTGTATGGTGTTGATTTGATAAGCACGATTTTCCCCTGTTTGTTCCGTGTTGCGGATACCAGCTGCTGACGTGATGCGGCTCCATCTCGTGTGGCGTGGGGCAGGCGCGAGCACAGTTTTTGCGCTCCATGCCCCTTGAACCGCAAGGAGGGTGGTGTGGAGTTGAATGACGTTCGTCGCACTCCGAACACGAATCTCCAAAATAAACTGTGTAAGATAGGTTTGCGACAATGACATGCAACGTGCGGAGCCTGAGATGTTGCTGGTTAAGGGCCTTGTAGGCTCTGCCCACACGACAAAGGTTCCCGACAAACAGAGTCCCGAACGGGTCCGAACGGCTAAACTGATCCCTAAGTCCCAACCTACCTGGCCGATGATTTCGCAAATCTAGGAACACACATGTACATATATATATATACATCACACCTCCGCAACCAGTGCCATGTTGACACAACACTTTTCTTGCAAGTGAAGTCCCACAATCTGTCTAAAGGCCCCTACCATCGCTTCACTGGCCCGCCTGACAGATGAAAGGAGTTGTTGGGACAACTACGGGAAAGCTCGTCGATGAAGTCCGCGGCATCGTTGACCGGACGAGCCAGCCAGTGCAGTCCGGGAAACTGGTTAAGGGTCTCTGTGTCACCAGTGATTGCCTTTTCCAACTGGTTAAACCTCGGCCTTTCCGAAGGATCAATCCGCCACAAAGCATTGATGAAGAATCTCAACTCCTCGGGAAACTGCGGGTAATATCCACAACTGACGATTTTTCGCCATAGGTCCTCATTGCTTGTTCCTGAGACGTCATCCCAGCTTGCAACCCCACCTCCGGAGCTGAAGGCTGGAAGCTTCCCATGCAAGTAGAAGGCGATGACTCCCACACTCCAAACGTCAGACCATTCACAGTCGTAAGCACGGCCTCCCGAAACCTCTGGTGCATTGAAAGCTGGTGTCCCGTATGGATTCGTTGTGGTAGCCCGTGCAAGTGTCAGCGCGGAGGGCGGGCTCGGTGATCCTGTTTCTCTCACTCGCTTTGCGTGGCCCATGTCTATGATGACAATACGGCCTTGCTCATTGATAAGCAGGTTTTCCTGAGCTCAAGCAAATCGACACGACAATGCACGCATTTGTCGCGATGGTGTGAATGCTGCGAATCCCTCATCCTCATGCTGCAACCTTTCACCGATTGAAGATGTGGCTACTCAATCTACTTAAGTGCAGACGAACCCCACAGGCACGAAAGGCACTGCACAGTAACATCGGCGGAACCCTGCACGCTCCAGACAACGGCCTGCATTATCGCCCGCAAGCGCCCTTAACCGTCATCCGAAAGGGCTCCTGCGTGGGATTGGTCGGGACAGGTGTGAGCCACCTCAGCACCACTTTCCCTTTCTACCGCACATAACTGTCAACAAGGAGGATCCGCTCCAAATCAGACGTGAAGCTTTGTGGAAAAGCAGCACAGTTGATGCCGGAGGACTGTGATGGGAGAGGCCCCGCGAAGATGGAACAGGAGACGGAAGCCCTAACGCCCTAACATGCTCCCTTGGCCAGGCAGTGTACGGATGAATTCTGGTCTAGGCTCTGGCTTCAGATCTCGATGAGTCACTCCATATCTGTAGCATTCAGCCATACCACTGATGACGTCATGCAAAATCCGTCTGGAAGTGCCCTCACTTAAAGGCTTTCCAGCAACAGAAGGTTCCGGCGAAGCCAAAACATCGAAGAGCTCACCGTTTGGAATGTGCTCCATGAATATTATGTGGTGAGCTGGCGAGAGAATCTCATGCACGTCTAAGACGATCATCTCATACCTGGTCGAAGATTCAGATGACGAGGTGCTACGAGTAGGTCGCTTGCAGATCATGCGCTGAACTCATCAGAGCAGCTTGATGAAGTTGTCGTGGATGACAAGCTGGCGTGGAAGTTCTTGCACCAGCTTTACTTCCATGGAGTCGAACTTGTTGCAGAACTTAGCCTAAACCAGATAGAATGTCTGGAAGGCTCCAATGCCAAACATACAGGCCTTGCTTGCGTCGTTTGCTCTCCAGTTCACTTAGTTCTTTTTGCCAAGATGCTGCGAATTTCTCCCCGGTTGCAGTCCTGCAATGTGTACGCATGCCGATGAGTTGGATAAACGAAAAGAACTGGCTTTTGCGCGGTCCTCGTAACCAGGTAAGTCTGCCCTTCCGCCCCGTAATTCCTGAGCTTCTGAAAAGCATCGAGGCATGCAGACAGATGCAGGCAGTAAGCACGTTTCCAACTTGCAAGCAAGATGCAGGAACTTGTCGACCTGGCCGTGTCAATTGCCGTGGCACTTGCAGCATCAAAGCTGGGCGCTTCTGAGGCCAAGGCAGACCACTCCTGTGCTCCAATCTCCAACGTGGTGCGACCATACCAAACCTTACCGTCCACACAGCTCCGGAAGGGCTGCAAATGCAACATCTAGGCCTAGGCAACCACGCAGTCATAATTTGCAGATCCGTTGGCACGGTCAGGAGCTGGTGTGAGTCCATCGAAGTTTAGGTCTGACCGACTCTTGATCACAAGATCACCTCAGCTTCAAAGATCTCACAGAGAGAACTTCCTAGATACTCAAGACGCCGAGACACAGCCTCGGAAGACCGGGATGCCGCCAGCCGAGGCGCTCCTGGGCTCAGAGCGACGCCAAGCGAAGCCCTCTCACGGCCAACCCGGAGAAGTCCTGAAGAGCGGGGGAGGCGGCGGTGGTGGTGCCCCATCTGCCATTCTCGCTACCCAGAAAGATATCGAAACCCCCCCGACAGGACACAGAACAGCGATCTGGTTTTCTGTCCGTGGTCTTCGGCCACAAGCTGAGCAAGCACATGATTTGTGAGAGGCGTCGGCTACAGAGTCTTAGTGAAAGCCACGCAGCTGATGCTCTTGACACAGGTGAATTCAGCAGAAAGCTTGCACACTGCGCTTGCGCTCTCACAAGACTCATGCTGCACCTGATTTGCACCACGCTTTTTAATGGCCCCGCCCCGCTCAGCCACCATGCTCAGCCACGCGCTCACGTGTCTAGTTGGCTGTGGGTTCTGGCGGAGGCAGTGCCGGCAGGTAGTAGGGCATCGGCGGTGGCTCGTCCTGTCCCGGATTTCAAGTCTGCCTACATAGCCTGAGACATTTGTCAAGGCGTAGTTCGTGATGGTCCTTCTCCGAAACCAGAGGTTCCTGTGGTTTGGGTAATCGCATCGCGTTCAGGCGCTGTAAAAGAAGCACCTCGGCTAATGCTTCGCTTGATGCCTTCTTGCGGATTGTACATCTCGCCATGTCTAACACAGCTCAAGTTGACGTTCTAGGCGCCGTGCTAATGCCCATCCCCAGAGCCTGACACGTACTTGCCGGACGTTGACAAGCTCATTGCCACTGGCAGTTTCCAGCAACGATATCGCATGGCGAGGCTACAGTGACACCGGTTGACTTTAGGCCCACACACAAAGGCTGCCACGATGCATGCTGCCGCCACTCCTGCGCAGACAGATCTTGTCGAAGAAAAGGTGGCAGAACACGATCGTTTGCTTGGCAGCAGGCTCCAGCGTGTCAGACTAGTTGATGAAACGGCACCCACCAGCCTCCTATGAGCTTCGCTTTGATTGATCGGGGTCTGCCCTTTCCAGCGTCGCTCAAGACGGACAGAGTTGGCACAGTGCATTTGCTGAGCCCAACACTTGCCGCCGTTGGCGACGGGCTACACGCTGGCCTTCCAGCACACGACCCGACAGCCTCTTACCCCTTACTCTTCTTTGACCTAGTTACGGTCCCCGAGTTGAATGCAAGTCCGGCTGTGGTGTTGACCGCTGGCATTGAGGACTTGGGGGCGAGGGATGCTGGGAGCGGGATTTAGTCTTTAGCTTGAGCAACAACGCATGCCCATCCGTGGTGGTGGTGATGGTGGTGGTGGTTGCGGTTGTTGCAGTTGCTCCTGCTGTTGTTGCTGGTGGCGGTGGTGGTGGGCGGTGGTGTGATCGTAGTCGCAGTCGTAGTCGCGGTCGTCGTAGTCGCAGTCGTAGCAGTAGCAGGAGTAGTAGTAGCAGTACTGGTAGAGTAGTAGTAGTAGTAGTAGTAGTAGTAGTAATAGTAGTAATAAGAATAGTAGTAATAGTAGAGAAAGTGTAGCAGGAGTAGTAGTAGAAGAAGTAGTAGGAGTAGGAGAAGTAGTAGGAGTAGGAGAAGTAGTAGTAGTAGTAGTAGTAGTAGTAGTAGTAGTGGTAGTAGTAGTAGTAGTAGTAGTAGTAGTAGTAGTACTAGTAGCAGTAGTAGAGTAGTAGAAATCGTCGTAGTAATCGTAGTAGTAGTAGTAGTAGTAGTAGCGGTAGTAGTAGTAGTAGTAGCACCAGCAGCAGGAGTAGTAGTAGTAGTAGTAGTAGTAGTAGTAGTAGTAGTACGCCGCAGCAGCAGCAGAAGCAGCAGAAGCAGCAGCAGCAGCAGGAGTAGTAGTAGTAGCAGTAGTAGTAGTAGTAGTAGTAGTAGTAGTATAGTAGTATAGTAGTATAGTCGTATAGTAGTATAGTAGTATACTAGTATACTAGTAGTAGTCGTCGTCGTCGCCGTGGTGGTAGTGGTAATTAGCGGTGGTGATAGCAGAAGTAGTAGTAGCAGTAGTAGTAGTAGTAGTAGTAGTAGCAGCAGCAGCAGTAGTAGTAGCAGCAATAGTAGTAGTAGTAGTAGTAGTAGTAGTCGTTGTAGTAGTAGTAGTAGTAGTAGTAGTAGTAGTAGTAATAGTAGCAGTAGTAGCAGCAGGAGTAGGAATAGGAGTAGGAGTAGGAGTAGGAGTAGGAGTAGGAGTAGGAGTAGGAGTAGGAGAAGTATGCAGTTGTCGTGGCCGTCACAGTGGCTGTGGCAATGGCTGTGGCAGTCTGACAGCAGTGGTCGTAGCAGCAGTCGCAGCAGCAGTAGGAGTAGGAGTAGCACTTCAGTAACCGTAGCAGTAGCAGTAGCAGCAGTAGTAGCAGTAGCAGTAGCAGTAGCAGATAGTAGCAGCAGTAACTCAGCAGTAGTAGCAGCAGGAGCAGTAGTAGTAGCAGTGGTAGTGGTAGTGGTAGTGGTGGTAGTAGTACTAGTCGTAGTCGTAGTCGTAGTAATCGTAGTAGTAGTTGTAGTAGTAGTAGCAGTAGTCGTAGTAGTAGCAGTAGTAGTAGTAGTAGTAGTAGTAGTAGTAGTAGGCCGGGTACCAAACCCTGAACAACCGTGGACTCTCTTGCAATCTTGGGAACGTATTCTACGATTTGCCCGTTGTTTGCA
>CAJNDV010034708.1:47837-67412 GCA_905221635.1 Symbiodinium sp. CCMP2456 | reverse complement strand
GTAGTAGTAGTAGGAGCAGGAGCAGTAGCAGCCGCGGTAGCAGTAACAACAGCAGTAGCAGTCATTAGCAGTATTGATAACAATAGTCATTAGCAGTAGCCGTAGTGATGGTCGTAGTATGTCGTAGTGCTGGTATTGGTGGCAGTAGTACCCCGAACTGAGCGCCAGACTGAAGGGCAAGTGCTGGTATCCCATCTCGGTACCACAGCATCTACGAAACCCTGTAGAAGCATGTTCGAATCGCTGAGTGCTGTGGCCTCCACTTCCGACTCATCGTCGCATCGGGTGGTCACCTGAAGGTAACAGTCTGACAAAAAGCATCACCGAAACAATTTTTGCAAATTTGAATCCAAGACCCTCCGTTCGGGTCTTGCTGTCATGCAAGACCAAGCCCTTCTTTATGGTTGCCCTGCAGCACACAATCTTTGTAACGGCTGGCTGCGCTAACTCCATTTGACACCTATATTTTCAATGCTGTTGCCCAATGTTGCCCATGCAATCTTCTGCAGGCCTCCAGGGGGACGTACGTGGGGCCCTTGGATGTGCCAGTCATGCTGACCTTCACTGACTACGACGAGTGATGCCCGAGGTGTGGCACTGCTCGGGTGTGTTTGGTGTTTTGCCGAAGCAAGCTTGGGATGACGTGCCCGCAAACAAAGAACAAGTAAGGAAACAGTTGACATGGTAGGTGATGCTAGCTTGAGCAAGCCAGCCGGCAAACATCTTGCTGTTGTTGGAGTGACATGGTCGAAACTGACAACAAAGTGGTCAACAAGACCCTCAAAGCTTTCGAATTCAAAAACACTTGCAAGCTGCAAGAGTGCTTTTACCAGCTTGGCATCTCTCCAATCTGCTTCTTTTGCACAGGCGTTCCATCGCCTTCGGCCGAGCTGATCTGAGCTCTGCCAACATGGATACAGCTTAAGCGGCTTAAGCTCTCGCGACCGAGGCTCTCGGCTCTCGTCTCTCGGTGTGACTTGTTCATGGGCCTGCGCCTACGTGAAGTGTCGAAGAGCGCTGTTTCCGAGTCCGAGGGGCCACCGCCGACCCTCTGTCACTCTCGGCCCGAACTGCGGCTCAGGGAAGCGATGCCACAGCGGTCTGATCATGTCAAAGCTCTGGCCGTGATGCCTGCCAAGACTACCAGAGGCTGACGGCTGCTAGCGCCCTGTCCCACATAATGATACATGATGCACTTGCCTGTGCGACCTCTCGCTGAATATCCAGGGAGTGAGAAACCTGGCAAGCAAGCGCTGGCAAGGGCAAAGCAGCCACCAGCAAGCCGCGAAAGCAAAATTATGTCGCCAAGAGTCTGGGACATCAAACAGCGCGGCTTGCACGTCGGCTCTTTTTAGGAAAGCTTCCTCGATCCTGCCTGACGTAAGAATCTGGGCGTCGCGACAAGTGCGAGAATGGTTGCTTTGTATCCTACTTGAGCTGCTGACAGCTGACTCCTCAAGCATCTCGTAAGTTTTTGCGCATTGCCTGCACCTGCTTAGATCATAAAGCTTGGGCTCGCAAGTGCTGGCCCAGGTGCTGTTCATCACAGGATACCCACGACCAACCATGCCATAGATGTCGTCCATGTCCTTGATATGTTCGGTTTGACATTACTTTATGTTGCTTTGATGTAAATCTGCAGCCTGATGTTGATGTTGGCTGAGGGCTGCCATGTGCGAAAGAGCTTCAACTGTTAAGCGAAGACCGTGGCATAGATCTCCAGACTTGTAGGATGAATCTCTGCAAAGCTCGACGGGATCTTTAGTAAACCGCCTTGGCTCTGCACGGCATTCTGTCAAAGTTTCACTGAGACACCTGTATTGACCTGTGTCGCATCGAAACTACAGGGCGAAAGTGAAAGCTGAGCAACTTGGTTTGAGAGTTGTAAAGATGCAGAGACCAGCAGCGGCTCCAGTCCACAATCCCAGACTCTTCCATTAATTCAACAAAATCCGAGGCATGCCAGGAAGATGCGAAGAAGCCGCTGCTATGCGCCAGAATTGCAACTCCTTCGGGTCGGATGTCTGCTAGCATGTCGTCCAGAACATGCCTGAGCCAACAAATCGGCCAATAGAGTGCACCATGCACGCAGCCACTTACAAGCAGGGTCAGACCTTACATTCGCCGCTCCAACACCGGAGTGACAAAGAGAGACAGACAGAGAAGGGGAGCGGAGAGAGCAAGAGGAGAGAGAGAGACAGAGAGAGAGAAAGAAAGACGGAGAGACACGAGAGAGAGAGAGAGAGAGACAGACACAGATACATGGTGAGAGCAAACGAACACGAGCTAGCCAGACATGGGAAAAATCGCAGATGGGGTCGTGCAGCATGATTCCTAGATTCTTGGATTCTCGAACAGCCGAACAGCCCTATTTATGCTTCTGCTTTGGTGTGCCAGTGTGTAGGATTTGGACCATTGCCTGCTGACTCGTTGATGTCTGCAGGAGTTTTGAGCTTCTGCTGGGGCAACTGGACGAAGCCCAACACGGTTCTGCTGTTCTTCTTGTCCAGGGTTCTGCTCCAATGTCCTCTGCTTAGCCCGGACTTTTCCGGATAACTAAGCCAATGTTGTGATTCAGTGACATAAGGGCTTCGCCTTACCAATACCAAGTAGTTGTCACGGTCTGCTATTGTACCAGGAAGGCTCACACTCTCTAAGTCTCTTGCCCAGCATGTACTCCCCAGGATCCGGTGTAAGCTTTCCTCATTCGATCAAGCAGGGGCAGCAGCAGCGGGGAGTGCTTCTCAAACATCATCAATCCCACTGTAGCACGTAGCTCCACTCCACCCTGTCTTGCCAGAACGGCCCTCCATCCTCGCAGGTCCTCAAACTCACGCAAGGACAATGCATCCGTATCCATGTATATACCACCCCAATCGTGCAGAATCTGAATGCGCCGGAAATCAGCTATGAACGCAGGATGGCTGAGTCGAAGTCCATTCAGTGAAGATGGCACGCTCGAGCGTGAAAACGGAACTACTGCAGTGATGAATGCCCTGGCAGCTTGCCACCAGTCATCAAAAGTGCCAGGCTCCACTCCATCTAGAACATGAACCAGCAATTGTTCCGGCTGGAGCTTTTCCCAGGCACTTCGGATGGCTGCATAGCACGGCCAGTCAAAGAATCGGGTGTCTCGGTCGGTGAGCACAAAATGGACAATGTTCGGAATCGGGCGATTCCAAGAAGCTCCAGACCCGGTTGAGCTGCATTCACAGCTGATGTTTGCAGATTGGCGTTCTCTGTGGCATGTCACTGTTTGGCACTGGGACTCCCAGTGAAAGCGTTGTTTACTCCGGTGCAGGTGCCACGCTGCAAACTCCACGCCGCCATCTACTAGGCGAGGCAGCGACGGCGACAGCAGCAACCTTTGACCAGCAATTTCATACGCAATGCCGAAGGCATCGTTCCCCTCGGTCGGCACACAGGCAAAGCTCCATCCGAGTCCAAACTCTGTGTAGCAGTCTGATGAGTTCTGCAGCTTGTGTACTTCCATGTTCCGCCGCTCAACATCCACGAAAGGCAAACTCTGACTCCCATGCACCAGCAAGCGCCCTTGCTCACGAGACAGCTTCTGTACGCCACGGCCAGACAAGCGCGACCACCTGGGCTCTATCAGCAAAGGACTGAAATCCACCCAAATGCGCGCATGTCTCAGTGCGGCAAACCAGATGGCAAGCTTCTCATCGAAGAAAAGGTTTGCTTCTGACAAGAGCCCCTCTGCATAGCACCCCCCGTAGTTCACGTGGCCCGGACCCTCCAGGCAACCGTCCACGAAGTGGCGCCAGAGGGGCGTGTTTTGAAAGAGCGTGAGCTGTCCCGACAGGTACAAGGCCGGCCTGGCACCGTCGGGGAACGAAATCACATCGTACTTCGTCAACAAATCCTTGGTTAAGAAGAGGTCGAGCCTTCCCCAAATCATGTCAAGATCTGTCCAGCCCCAATGTGTGTAGTTGCGCAGCTCCTCCTGAAACAAAGCTCCATACAGAGGCTTTAGATCGTTGCCTTTTGCTGGGTTGTCATCCGCATAGCACTCTGCCACACGATCTTCGAAAGACTCAAAGGACATGGTACTGAAGACGTTTTGCATCACGTCAGTCTTCCAAAGTCTGGTTGCCAAGCTTTTCAAGGTCAAGTGCTCAAAATGAACGCGGTCAGAATGCACAGGAGGTTCTTCGTCATGTGTGTGGAAAATGAAGAAAGTGGGTCCACTGCCCCGCGCAGTCTCTGCAAAGGCGCTGACGAAGGTAGGCAACCTGCCCAACCACACAACAACCAGGGCCACCGAAGTCACCGAGGCATCCGAGGGTCTTTCGGTGTTGGTGACCCTGGTTTGGCTGGCGGAAGCCGCAGTCCAACGTCGAGATCTGGAATGCAGTGGCAATGGCCCCAATTCACGTACCTCCGCCAAGGTGGTCGTCGCGGTGGTGCCTTCAACACCTTCAACGCTCCTACTCGAGAAATCCTCCGAGCAGTCACCTTTCACCAGAAAACCCTTCGACCGGTGGCAAGCATGCTTAGTCTTCCGTGGAGGACTGCCGCTGCACATTTCCACTTGAATCTTCTTGCCACAAAGTCTCGCAGGAACCTGCCACGGGAATATGCCAGTGGCCTTTGTGTTGCCGGTGATCGAATCTAAAAAATTGCCCGATCTGTCACGAACGTAACCCCAGGAGTACCAGCCCTTGTCAGAACCGACGAAATGGCTCCATCGCACCGTGACATGTTCGTCCACCTCTAGCTCTTCAGCAGCCAACACCTGGCATGGTCAATCATAATTTAGGTCAAGCCTAGTTGTGCAGTGGACCAAGAATGCCGACAAACCCTGCAGATCTTGTGACAAGCGTCCGTCCCCCGCTCCAACCACACTTGCTCAGGAGAGTCTGGAACGGAGTCGCATGCAACCAGTGCAAGACCCGCAAGACTCCAGATCGCCGAAACCCGACGCATGAGCGAATGCTGGTTGGCTTCAAAACTGGCCCATCACCATGTCAATTCTACGTGCTGAAGACCATCTCTGTCTTTGGGCCTGATCATACGCATACATCCACGACCATTGCATCAGCTGCTAAACACATAGTCTGACTTCGTTGTGGTTCAAGCGCAGGCATGCGTGGGCCGCATGCGACGTTCAAAACTGCGCAAACCAAACTGATTTTGCTCTGCTTTTGATTCCTCGCAGATTGTCACGGCTCCTCTGACGACATTTACCTGCTGGCACGGTGCCAACAGGAACGTCCCAACTCCAAGCTGTTGAGCCGTCGTTCTCGTTAGCAATTTGAGGTCTTGCACCGTAGTCTTAACGGATCCTGGCACTTCGTGCTAACTTCCTTCAGGCTCGAGAAAAGTTTCCGCTATCCTCATCGGCCCCTTCAGGGTTGCCCAAGCTTTGTGCGCTGTAGGGACTGCGGACCTCGGCAAACGGTACTCTGAGGCCGTAAGAAACACTGATATTGTCTGCAGGCCAAGCCCCAGGCCGAAAGCTTTGTGAAGATGTCTAAGCTGACACTGATGTCGGAACGAGATCCACATGACGCCAGTGCTCGACACAGAACGCCCTTCACCAAGTTTCAGAACTAAGATCATAGACTGATAGTACCACCAAGCAAAGTTTGCTAGGAATCCGCGGGGCCAGCCCGAGACGTTTCATGTTAAAGGTGGATCTCGCAGTGGTTGGGGTAAGAACTGTGAGCGTGCACGGTTATGATACAGGAACCGGGATCCCGGCAATGCAAAGCCGAATTCACGCAGTTTCAAGATATGGCTACAACACCCTTTGGATGTTGGGCCGTGTGATACATGCTCCGTTGCATTATCATAAAGGGCACAAAGATAGGTTGGGCTGAGCGCTATCGTCGCCTTCAACATCGTCGCCTTCAACAAATAAATTATGCCGGCTTTCTCAGCACGTGTCGGTTTGAACTGTGAAGTCTGCAAGACAGCCCAACCATCCGATACCTACCCCTTGCTCTTGAGGGTGGTGTCGTGCCAGCTTGTGTCAATAAATTTCGTGAAATCTAATTCTTCTGGTGTGCCAGTCTTTTCAATGCCTGAGACTGCTGGGGTTTCCAACAGTGTTGAACCAGGAACACCATTGCGTTGCGCTTTTGCGCACGCATGAAGCAAATCGTTGTCCGAGTAGGGCCAGAGTACACAGTCTTTGGAAACTGTCGAGCTTCAGCCGTGCTGTGTGCCCAAACCCGCCTCAGCTTACCAAGTAGACAATGTCAGAAGTGTAACTTCAAAAGGACATGAGGCTATCAAGGGGTCTTGACAAACCAAGAATTCCTGTTCTGTGCGAACTGAAAATACTGTCAGCAACAAGCACATGCGTATGGACCGTGTTATAGTCCATCAGTCTGCCAGGCGCACCTAGCTTTTCTGCGTCAGGACGTTCCATGAGGACAGGCCCACGTATGTCAGCCACAAGCAGACCTTAGGGTTGAGTGCACAAGACTGCATGACTGGGTGCAGTCGGCACAGTGATTGATCCAGACTAAAAAGTCCGACAAGACGCGGCCGAACGGACAGCGCATGCACGCGCGCAGACTTGGGGTCTGTCTCCCCGCCTGTAAATGGGAATGGATGTTGATGGCGCCGACTCCCCGCTCCCACGTGTGGGTGTAGGTTGGAGCTTTGCTCAATTCTCCCTTGTCCCTGAAGCTGTGGGTGTGTGGTCCCTGTTCCCGCAGCGATATCAAGATCTGCATCGTCTGGGTCCAAGAACATCAACTGTCTCGCATCCCCGTGACGGTCTCCAATTTGCATGCATCTTTGCGACATCTAATTTCAAAAGCAGCAACTGTCACGAGGAAGGCTTTCAGACTCATCCATCCGTGTGATGCAAGGCCGTGGTCCATCAACAACTGTCACGAGGATTCCGGCTCCAAGCCCCCACGTCATTGTGAAGTGAATGCAGGACGCCTCATAAGACAAGCATTCAACCACGATGATCAATGCATGTCACCTGTGGTGCTGGAATCGGGCGTGGGCGCAGTTATGCTTCAGGTTCAGGATGGTGGAGGTTCACGGTTTAAGGGGAGTTAAATGAGGTGTCTCACGCTGGAGACGATCGTCCGCGTGTACATGCGTGAAACCTCGCACTCGCAGTGAACCTCAAATGCATACTGTCAGAAAAGTCGCGCGGGCATGTCGTCTTGCCGCGCATTGCAACAAATCGGGCAAGGTCCACGCGGCTGATCACGCCACCTTTCCTGCCCCGGCATGAAGCTCCGTTCAGCTGTTCGGTCTGTACACGCACAGAAGGAACACACACACACACACAAGAAAAGACACAAACACCAATGCATGCATGTGTATGCATGCAGACCGAGAGACAGCAAGACACAGAGACAGAGAGGCAGACGGACGGCGGACGGACGGAGGGACAGACAAACAGAGGGACAGAGAGAGAGACAGAGAGACCGACAGAGAGACAGACAGACAGACAGACAGACAGACAGACAGACAGACAGACAGACAGACAGACAGACAGGCAGGCTCAGTCGTGATAAGATTTCTGTGACAGCTGACACTGACCCACACACAAGGCAATCATTATGACTAACTAGCAGTCTCAGCCAAGGGCAAGGAATCCTGAGGTTGCATACATCAAGCCTCGGGCAGCGTCCGTGTATCTGTCTGCAAGCTTTGAACTCCTCATCCCCAACCCGGTAACCCAGGGCCTGGCCTTTCGGACCGCCGAGCTCGCCACCGACAAACCATCGTCGTATCAGAATCACCTTGCAACAGCACCCTCCAGACCGTCACAGCACTGCACGGACGCACTCGTTCATGACTCATGACCTCTGAGTGCAACACCATGATGCAGCAAGACGCGCAGCAGCAAAAGACAGCCACCTCAACAACAACGAAAACTATCAGGTCAGCGAAACCAAGCTCTGGACAAGTGCTGGGCTCGCGGCGCTAAATCCCAAGTTCCCACCTAAAACCACGAACTGCCCACCTGTCGGATAAATGTCCACGACACCTCGCAGGCGAGCGTCGGGTATTGTGCATCAGGCCTCATCTTTTCGAGGTCCGAACTCTGGCCACGGTACTTCTCAAACCAATAATGATCCGCGGACAACTCGCCTGGGCACAACCCTTTGTGCCGTTGCTCCAGCATCATATGCGCGCACGCGTGCCTAGAGCGGCCCAGTAGATGGCTCCGATGGTCCAAGGCAAGCCGAGACCAAGGAAGACCTGATTTCACTCGAGTCTCAGCCTGCTTTACCAGTGAAGAATCTCCGCTCAGCGCTTGGCATTGACGGAGTTGCTTCCAGTGACATTTCCGATGGAAGCATCTGCTGTGGGATCCTGCAGAAGGAACTGTTAAACGCAGGCTGTTCTTCGGTCTGCTTACCATGAAAGCGTTACGAACGGTGTCTCGAAACAGAACCACTTCTATGAAGTTCTATGTGTCTACGACGCTCCCTAAAATCAACGGCCCAAAGCCCACAGTGGGGATTTTGAAGCTGTACTCAGTAGGTGGACTCCTAACCCTGTCCCGGTGTCTCCTGAACTCCATCCAAACCTCGACCCCCACGTCGGAGTGGAGCTACTCTATCAACACATCGGTACATAACAGAAACCTCCAAGCCCAAGACCTGAATCCACAGGCCTCAGATGCCTACCCCATGAAGACTCGGGCGACAGGTGACGAATCATGCGGAAGAGGATGTCGCTTCAGAATCGAAAGTCGATGCGTCGACGTGGGCAAGTGGCAGTCAAGGGTGGGGAGGAGCTTGCCCCGTCTTGTGCTATGCCATGCAAGTTGCGAAAGTCCTGCTCCGCGGCTGTCTTGGATGCAAAGGTGTCTGGCCTTCAGAACATGATGGGAACACGTGGGGATCACCCGGTTAAAGCAGCCACGTCAGTGCCGAAATGAGGTCGATGCAGCGAAGTGCCAAGGGCAACCAGGGAGATTGCCGTGATTTCGTCTGGCATTTGTACCACACCTGGCAAAAGCACCGCAGCCTTTGCTAGGTTTATCGAGGAAAGCTGAGCTCATACTTGCCGGATTTACAGCCGCAAAGCTCGGCTAAGTCACCTCCAAGTCAAACAGGGTGAACTGCAGGGTTTCAAGAAAATCGAACGGACTCCAGACCACGGTCAAACCTCACATCCAATGAGGCAACTGAAAGACAAATTTCGACCTCCTGCTAAGAGGCCCTTGGCAAGTGTTTGCGGTAGCTACAAAGACATGCCTTCTTTAGCCTATTCTAGCGAGCTTCCCAGACCATGAGAAACCTGGGCAGACTTTCGGAGTTTTGGAATAAGTTCCAAGTCTCCAAATTGATCTTGGCATTTTCGGACGTCCTAAAATCCAAAAACTGATCCTGTGCTTCGTGCAGCTTAAGGCTTAAGGAAATTGGAACCGCTTATTCAACTCAAAAGCAAGTTCATTGCGAGAGCTACGCTGTGCATGCCACGCCCAGGCGATCCCAGACATGTCACCCTCCTTAAGCCTGTAAGTTAAGCCCGCCTAGACATCCCCCCCCCGTCAACAAGAAAGAATCACACCCGAACTCACCAAAACCGTAACCTACCCCCCCTCCCTGCCCCAACCCCGAGCCCTCTCATTACACCCCAATCAAGTCAAAGCCCCGGAAAACTCTTGGATCCTGCTAACCCCTTGACCGCCCCTGGTCAGTCCTAAACCCACGAAACCACCTGAAACCCTCAAAATGCCTCTATTGCACGACTGTTGGGCTACTGCAATACCCCTGTACAAGTGCATTACTGTACTACTACTGCACTACCACTGTACTACTACTGTACTCATGTCTGGAGAGCAGGGTCTGGGGAGCAGATTGGGATCACAATGTTCAGGACGCCGCCAGACAAAACACAGAGCCACGTTAAGTCAGTATGCCACAGGATGCAGCTCAACTACTGTGTGCAGCGCGCCTCAACAAGCAAAAGCCCTGTACATCCCTAACCTTATCGGTGCATTTTTGAGGTATATCGAGATGTGCGCAGATAGAGACTAAGACGCATGTGTCATTAGTAGGAATGTTTCGAACAGTCAACGGTGGAAGCATGTATGTGTATACATTTTGAGTACAGAGCTAGCTTTTTCGTTGAGTTGCCTTGTATGTACATGTTTATGTACATGTACATGTACATGTGCATGTTCATGTAGATGTCGACAGATGTGATGCATGTTTTTAGATGTAAATGTACATGTAAATGCATGTGTACATCTGCATGTATATCTGTATATATATATATATATGTGTGTATTTGGATGTGTGGTTGTATTCGTGTTTGCATACAACGAAAAAACGTACACCTGAGCAACCGTCGCATCACACGTTCCTGGTACGTGCGTGGGACATATCCAGCGGTATAGAAGGATGCATACACTGAAATGCCATCGGCTCCACTGGTATGGAATGACATGTCTAAAACAATAATGAACAACTTGTATAATGCATGCAATCTCGTGCATTTTGAACTCATTGAAGCATAAATGCCTATCCCACAGAAGACAATAGGTGGGAAGGCCTTCCAGCCCTGGAACAGTCATGCTCCTTAGACCCTCAAGGCGGATGTTGAACCCCGACAACCTAAACCCAAAAGGAGATGAGATGTATGTAGGTTCGGAAATCGCGCAGCCGTAAACCCTAAAAAGAGATAATGTCGGCTGGAGAACCTCAACCCTAAACAGAAGATGCTTGTTCGGAAACCCTACCCAAATGTTGGCTGGCGAGCCCTCGACCCCAAAAAGGAGATGCTGTTGGCTTGGGTACTGCAAAGGAAGATGCTGGTTGAGAAAACCCTGTAATAGATGTCGCCTGGTGAACCCTCAACCCCAACAAAGAAATGTTGCTGGCTGGCGAACCTCAACCCGAAAAGGAAGATGCTGGTTGGGAAACCCTGGCACAGACGTTGGCTGGTGAGCGATACACCCTATGGAGATGCTGTTTGTTGGCGAACCCTGAACCACAGATTCAGGCACTGGCTGAGAAAACTCTGAAAGACATCGGCCCTGGCGAATCCTAAACCCGAAGAAGACAGATCTGGAAAACCCCTTAAGTTGGCAAAATCGTGATATCCTAAAGTCTACAAGATAAAGCCTAAGGTGAAAGTTCTAGACCCTGAGGAAGGGTGTGTGGAGCGGGCCTAAACCCTAAAAAAGGCATCGCCCGCGAACACAACTTGTGCAGTGGGGACTTGCTTAAATGTCGCGCAGCAAGCAAGATCAAGCAAGCTTGCCCGAGCGCATCCCGCGATGAAGCCAAGCCACACCAAGGCCGAACCAACATTGAGCCCTAATTGTTTTGCCCGAAACAGCGTGGTACGCACCATGGGGTTCTTACGTTGAGAGTACGGAGAATTGCTCGCCACGTGACGCTCGGGACACAGCTCCCGCTAATGTTTCGCCTCGCATCCGATTATTTCCGCAGCATCCGCCGGAGAGCCAGATTCATTGAATCTCAGCTTTACTTGGGTCGAAGCGTTTTCCCCGTCCTCTCGAATCCCATCAGCATGTCGGGGAAAGCATTTGGGTCGCCCTTGTGAATCCCGCCGTATTGGGGAAAGCATTTTGGCCGTGGTCCTGAATACGCCATTACTTGGGGGAAGCTGCCTCGTCGTGGGCTGGTCGTCCTGGTCGTAGCGTGCGGCGGACTGGTGGTCCTAGGTCCTTGTGGCTGTGATCTTCAAGGTCGTCATGGTCGTCGTGGTGCCGTTTCAACGTACGTACGTACGTATGTACGTACGTACGTACAGAAGCAGACAGGCAGACAGACAGACAGACAGACAGACAGACGGACAGACAAATTCAAGCCATGCAGTACGACGGACTCTATCTATCTACCTGTCTATGCATCCATCCATCGCATGCATACACGAGGGTAAACGAAAATTTGGCGTAGCCGATATAGCTAAGACTTGAACGATTACGCCAGAGGCGAAAAGTCTATCGAAACCTCTATTGATTGCAAAGTTTGTGAGAGTCAACAGGCGGCGACAGCCTGCAATTCACACGCATGGGCGTAGTGAGTCTGTTTATGTGTGCATTTGTGTGCCTGCCCAACATATCAGTCATACGACAGCATGTTGACATCATGTCACATGAAAGGATGATTGTTGTATCTTCATATCGCTGTGTCGATGACGTAAGTATTGCAGTTTGACTTGGAGCCCACATCGGGCAAGAGTAATCAATCCTTGCCGGCGCAGCGGCACACGACGCCTTTCTGTTTCGTGTCTGCAAGCTCCCTGTCCGCATGAAAATCCGAGCTTGGGACTCAGCATACGATTTGCTGAAATCTGCTGTATGGTTTTGCTCGAGCAGATTTCCTCTTCCGGGGAAAATCGCAGCTTAGGACTGAACACCTGGCTTCGAGTGAAATGGAAATCGCTGGTTTCGCAATTCAAACTTCTGGTTCTACGCCCCTGGCATGGCTTCCCCCCAGACGACGCAGCAACAACTAGACACTTAACAATCCACGCAAAAGTGCCAAGGACGGGCCTATAACTGCAGTCACTGCGCCAATCATGGCTAGTGAGGAACAGAAACAAAGCCAGCCACCGCAGTAGTCGACCTGAGCACTGGTACCGCTGAAACCTCAGAAAAAGGAGTTCGACCGAATAAGGACGCTGCCGGAGGGATCAAAGCAAAAATGACCTGGTCTCGGCCGGGTCTAGCGCCACATTACGCAGGACTGTCACTGCCACAAGGCCTTCCAGGGCATCGTGATGAGGTGGAAGATCCAGGCAGTGGCCAGCTCACAGCCCTCGGAGACAGCTCGGCACTGAGCGGCAAACCTACGCTGTCACGCAACCCTCAGATGCTGACTGCTGCTTCCCCAGCATCGAGGAGAACCGCATCAGTGAATTGGTCCTTCTGCATCGGACCATGCGTGTTGTTACAAAATGCGACACGGCCCACGAACCGTGCCTTCCAGTTGTCCCTGGCCATCATCTGCACCTCCCAGTTCACTTTGAAGGCCTCGACTCATAGTCGCTTTGGACACAGGCCCAGACTTAGGACATGTTTTCACTGCAACAAGGGTCTATCTTGCATTCCACGTCTTCGAAAGACAAGGTCAAAGTATCGCGAGCCCAGCCTGCTTGAGCTTGTCTGCTCGGCGCTTCGTCACTTCATCGCTGCCAACAACTATCGTGCAGATGCAGCATTCCTGCACCGAAAGTGACGGTGTCGCGTCTGAAATCCTTCCACCAAAAACAATCGATGGTGGCTCCTCTCCACCATCAGTATGGGCCGCAAAACCGACTCCACCTGTCCTGAGTCGCAGGTACAGCTAACTTCCAGATCTGCAAGCAGAAACTCCTGGTTGTTTAGGGGCTGGAGAGGAATCTTGAGTGGCTTGAGTGCCACGCGCTTCTTCTATGTACAGCCTGAAGATGGAGGTCGTGTCAAAGCGGCCTGGACACGGTTTCAACTCAGGGATCGGAAGCCTGGCAGAGTCCTTACTCTCCGCGGCGTCAAGAAACCAGCCTCTCGGCTTAATGGTGATGTGAATCTCATTCTCCGTCTGTGGAAGGGCAAGCAACATCCCTCTCCCACGCGTCCAACTTCACGCAGTCTGAGGCCAGCCTCCTGATCTGCAAACTCCAGTGTTCCTGTGGCTTCTTCGTAGTCTATGCCGGCGATGCCAGTGCCATCTTCTGTCCGGTAGGAACAGGACACGGCCCTGGCATGGCTTCTGCATTGGCGAATGATATGTACTTGAACCATTGGAGTGGTACAGGTACCTCGGTACCTCCTGTGCATCTCATCTTAGACGCAAGCAGATGCTATGTGTCTGTAGACAGCCCCCTGCTAGTCCAGTGTAGTAAACGGTTGGGGTGTCTGCCAGGCACTATGAAGAGTAATAGCTCGCGACACGGGCTAGATATCAAAGCATCACCCAATCCCATGTAAGCAATGCACGAATTCTTGTCATAAAATACGTGTTCTCAAAATGACACACGACAAGCAGTTTCGGACGCTACGAAAGTCGATTTTTAAACACGGTTTCGCCAACATCACGTTGGAGTAAACTGCAAGTTGCGCAAACGTTTATATTTGTGATTTTGCCGGGCTTCGTGTGACAGCATCCATTCTATCCACAACTTGGTGCAAATTGGCGAGGTTGCCCTTTGGCACCGGCATGTCGATGGACCATAATCGATATGACCTCTGGAACAAGGAAGGAAAGGAATTCGCCAGGGACAAGAACACGCGCATGTGCAGACGGCAAGGCCTTCTCGCCGCTAAAATCCTCGCTAACCTGGGGATTGGACTTAAACCTACAAGGGCCGTACCCCAGTGCTCCAAGCAAGTCTCCCTGGTTCCCTGGTCCCTGCGCCTTCTCTTCTTGGCTGCTGAAGGCCAGAACTCCGACCGCATCATCATCGACGATCCTGACCTGCAGGCCGTCGACCGCAAGCAAACGCGTGCGCAATCCACAACACTGTGAACGTGCTCGATGTGGTGCTGGGCGTCGGGAATCGATTTGCAAGAAGCTACGAGAAACCCAAAGAAGTAATCCTCCGCTCCCGATGCTCGGATCCATGCATCAAGCTTGCGTGTGTTCCCCCCATTATGTTGGAAGACCGCCAGAATCAGATAGACGCCCGTGACAGCACAGATCGGAGCGGCATGCGTAGACGGCCATAGGTCCAAAAGTCCAAGCTGCACAGAACCCTGTGCGAACTCAACCCCTTTCAATCGGCTCGGAGTCCTGAAGAAGGGAGAAACCAACAACGTGTAGAACGCGAGATCATCCCAGCCAGGTGCTGTTTGTCCGAAGCATCAAACCCAGCACTCGACTATGCAGGCCCATGGACGGAATCATAGAAAGAAGCCATAGGAATACAACTTCGGCCACACCCACCCAACCGACCCACGACCGATGAAGCCCACAACCAATCCACTATGCAAAGATGAACCAACTTCCCTCAACCCCAGGACCCATTAACGGAGCCACCAAAACCAACACTCCGGCCTATCGGCACACCGATCGGAACTACCAACACCCATTTCGCGATCAACCGATCCAAGTGCCATGTGGACGGCCCAAACGAGCCACATGAAAGAAAGCATGAAGGGAGCGTATCGGGAGCCAACAAGTCCGCACGAAAGGAATTTTGACAGAAGCCCACAGTCCACTTAATGGACCCGGCCACTTATTCTGAGGAGACAATCGCTTCGGGAAGAAAGCGGCATCCGGCAGTTTAGGCTTTCTCAGCCCGAAATTGCTACAGGAGCGCTGCCTTTCTCGTGTCGGTGTCCCGGTGTGATTTTGGGGCTCGCACACCGATTCCGCAATGCTAGGGGCTGGGAAAGCGCGTGCAAGAGGCACCAGCTTCAAAATCTAGAGTCTTGTCGTCTTGCCCGCATCTCTCGAATACATTGGAGTCTGTCCTAGACCGGGTTTTCTGAGGTAAGGGACGCAGTGAAGCAGGATTACCACTGCAATCGATCTCACTCTGCCTCCCTCATCCTCTGTCCGTCTCTGCGAAAGACAGAACATTCGAACCCATCTGGCAAGAGAACCCCATGAACCGAGCTCGTCGACAGAACGCGCAGCACAACTCTGGCGCACATGAGCGGTCTTGTTCTTCCCCAGCTTCGTCTCGACCTCAATCAATTTGGAGGAGTATCGTGAGCACAAAAGTAGCGGCCTCCCTTTCCAACGCGATGGTACGATCCCACTCTCGACCTTGCTGCTATAGCCTTCAAGAAAGCATGCCGGGCTTAGCACCTTTGTTTCGTCGACGGTGAAGGGCTGGTAGAGCTCAACATCAAAGTACGTGTCGGGCTCATGCTCGTCATCATCGAGGATCTGAATGTATATCATCTTCTCCGTCTCATCCTACAGGAGATGTCCATCTGCATCGTCATGGGAATTATTAACTGGCCTCTTCAAACTCCAGCTTGCCCTCAGCCTGGATGAAGTCTTTCCCATCCTTTGCCGTGACTTCTTTCGTTCTGTACCTCGCAGCTTCGAGAATGAGTTCGGCAGCTGATGTAAATCTGCTGCCCAATGAAGGTCGGGTTGCATGACACTCCCCTTGCCCAACGGCTCGATGCTGTCGGACTCCCGGGTGACGAGCAGCTCCTCACAAGCAAGGCTCGTCTCGCACGAAGGCTTTGTGACGGGTGCCGTTTGCAGAGGCCTCTGGGCCTTTTGCAGCAGTGCCCAAGGCCCAAGGCTATCCCATGCCACATCACATTGCATCTCATGTCCAGCTTGTCACAGCTTTCCAGGCAGGAGTATTCCAGGTGCCTCAGGAAACAAAGAGCACTGCAAAGCTGCTTTTCTCAAAAATGCGAAGCTACCAAGAGGTGGATCGAATCGTCTGCAGGGCTGAAGGGCTGATGTGAAGATTTTGCGTATTTCGAGCTCTTCAATGCTAGAGCACGCTGGTCGTGCGGAGGCTTTGGCGGATTCTGCAGCGTAAGGCTCCTACTCGAAGGCGAACACAACGTTGGGCTTGCTGGCCTCCTGGCACGGTGCTTCAGAAAGTCTCAGCGAGTTACATGTGAAAATATGAGCGATCGATTTCGGAGGTCTGGTGACCTGCTGCTCCGGCGACAGTTGCACTGGGACCTGAGTCGTCAAGGCACATCACGCTTCCAGACCCAAACGGCAAGTAGCTAAGAGATGGGCCACCTTGGTGTCAGATTTTCGCCTGCAAGTGCAAGCAATGACAGTATTTGTGTGCGTGGTATTTTCCTCCCTCTGGCTCGTCTGCGTGTATTCAATTTCGGCGGCACTGTTGGTTCACTCGATGACAGCCCTCCCCATCTGCGGCTTGAAGCCTTTGTTGTCTACTTTCTCTGCGCCCTCTGAATTGTGAATCAGCGCAGATGTTCCTGCAGCCTTGCCTTGCGTCCCTCTGCTGCCCTCACGATTAACCAGGCAGGTCTCATGCAGACCAGTGTAGGCAGCTCTGGGAAAGCCACCATGAAAGCAAACCGACAAAATTCTCATTGAATACACGAACGGTGTGTCAGCCTTCCACCACCGAAGAGCTTCTCTGTGGCCGCCATGCGTCGAGCTGCTCTTGAAGGTTCTTCCTGTGGCAGGCATGTCTTTCCTGGTAGATGTCGACCAGAAGTCTTAGCAACTCCAAGACGGGGACTGCTGCACCAAACTCTTCTCTAATGAGGGCCACAACCTTGTCCTGGCCCAAAATGAAACAGTCATGTTGAAACTCGAGATTGCAGAGAAGGGCCTCAAGCCAAGACATGACAGCTGGACGTCTGGAATCCCTGTACCATGCTTCTTGAGTATTCGCATCCTCATTGTGGCGATCTCCTAGCCGGCACGCCAGGCAGCAGATGTTCGTCACAAGCACTGTTCGGCCTGCTCCGTCGCCGCGTCCAGAAGGACCTTCTGCGCCTCCTTGTTGTTGCTCCCAGAGGAGAAATACCCCTTGTCCTGAGTGCAAGCAAAACAGAGGCAGTCTCAGTGACACCCAAATTCGGGTATATTATTGCCAAGGCTTCCCATGCGACGGAATGCTGAGCTTCTGGCAGCCATGAAGGCAAGACCCACTAGGACCGGAAACAAGAAGAACGTTATGAGTGCCTCTGCAATCGGCTGTGTAAGTTGGCCGCTTCACGTTTCAGACACATGAAGGATATTATGCATAGAACAAATCAGGTTCGACGCTTTGCATGAGCTTTCACTATGCCTGATAGAGGATCTAAACCGAATGAAGTATTCGTGTTGACCGAGTAAGCTGGGATCAGGGTCATCCTTGTTTCAATCCTGGTTCTGTTTGCTGAATGAATGCGTCAACAGAAAGGATGGGGCGGCTTTAGAATGGAAATACCACTGCAGAGTATGCCTGATTACTTGCTCAGTGCGTTCTCACTTTCATCCTACTTCCAAGAAACCAACTGCCAAAAAGCATTCACAACTGAGCTGGCTACTGTTTAGCTAATATTACTGCAGCTACTGGTAAACATCCTGCGTTGGTTTGCTGTGGAGGCTACGAGTATGACTGGGTGCTGTTATCGGCTGGGCATCAGTTAACTGCCCAGACTGACACTAACTCCCCATCTTCCGTCTTAACTGCACGTCGCACATCTCGGAATATGACTCACGGACTCCTGTTCTCCCCCGGTCTTGCCAAGCTGCTTCTGGAATCGTGATGACCTGGATGAAGCTGGTTTCGAATGGGACACTCGCAAGCGGGTTGGAGCTACTTCATTCAACATGCCAGTGCGACGTCAGGCGTCCACAACATGCACATGACGATCAGCCAAAGGTATGCAAAAACGGAGAAGGACGCCGTGACAGCAAAGACCTACAGGGACAACACTTCTGCCGTGGTGAAGGAGAACGATCAGACGCCTTGCCTGGATGTCCTTGATCCTACGGAATTCACCACCAGGGATTGCCGAAACACAAACGGCGGTGATGACCAGCAAATTGAAGGCTGCACTGCCAACCTGGAACGGAGACGACAATCAGCGTGTTTTAACCTGCTAAGCGCCCAGGGCTGTGGCAATTGTGGATGGGCCCAAATCGCCAGAATACATGTTGTTCTTGAGCAGCTCTATGACCTCACTAAGGCAATGCCAGACAGCTTTGCCAATTGTGCCATCATCTTGCATCATCGAACAATTGCACGACCTGGGACCCGGGGGTCGTACGCTCAGAAGGATTTCCGGAGCGCTCGAACCCAAGGCCATCAGCGTCAAGTTTGAGACGGTGGAATTCCACACTTTGACCTGACAAGCCAGCGGCTAGAAACTGCGGATCCGGCTGGCAAGTTCTGCTCTGCCAAGGGACAGTGATAAAAGTCTGCAGGTTGGAGCTGAAGATTCGCTTCTTCTTCGACGTGATCTGTTTTCGAATGCTTGCTTTTCTTGGTCTTTCGAATCTTGCTTTCTGCAACGCAAGGACGTGCTGCAGGCTGCACCTTCTCGATCGATCCCATAAAGATGTCAGAGACAATGCCTACGCCTTTGTCGACATGGGCAGGTATTGCTCCATCATAGAAGAAGACCATCTGAGACCCTGGCCCATGAAGGACCAAAATAGCCCAGTGAAGTACAGCACTGCACCTCAGCGCTCTCGCAATGCGTCTTTCATGGTTGCATAGGCAACAGAAAGAGGCAGAAGCTTCAGTGCACAGCTCTCAAATTCAGGAAATCATGCGTGGTGTGAAGGAACAACACGAACCTGAAGCGACCTGCACCTGGTGGCTTCGGGACCGCATATTGTAGAACTCTGTTCAAGTTGTAAAGAAGCTGACGGAGGGTCGTTCGGGACGTAATAAGTAAAGAAGAGGGAGACCGGAAGGCAGTCCAAAGCTCTGCAATTGTCGGGCTTTACATGCTACATGAGATGATCAAGTACATGAGCGTGGATCAAGCAAGGCTGCGAAGAAGAGCGAGGACGAGGATCCCTTAAGGGGTGATGCCCGAGTCAGAAAAAGGAGTCGAAAACGGTAGAGACCAATTCAGAAAACCTAGGGGACCGAGTCAGAAAGTGGAGAGGCCTGAGTCGGAAAACGAGGGCTGCACGAGTCGGAGAGCAGGGCTCGCGAGTCAGAAAACAACACAGAGGCCCTAAACCAAACCCTTAACCCTAAGCC